>PVKN010008731.1:0-24702 GCA_004027915.1 Capromys pilorides | reverse complement strand
TAACTCATTCGAGTTCTCATATGTAGCTAATGACAACTTTAGGAAAGATCCCAGCATTTCTTTTATCCCCTGTTTGAATACTCTGAGTGTGGCTCCACCTTGGTCCAGAGACGATGGTGTTGAGTGTGTACTGGGGGAGGGAGCAGAGAGGTTCCCAGTGATCTGAAGTTGAGCTGCTAACAGACCTTGCTCCACTTGGGATTTCCCCAAATTCTTTCCATGCACACCCTGACCACTCAGATATTTTCACAACAAACGAGGACATCCTAGAAGCACCTGAAGTCATGAGACCTCCTCACTCCAAGCCCTCCGGTTCTCTCTCTCCTCTTTTCTGCCAGGGAAGTCACCATATTTCTGCACTGGTCTTGGCCTCATCAGCTCCCTTGGGAATGACTGTCAGGGACAGCTCCTGAACAAACTCGGTAGTTGGTCTTCAAGAAATGACAGCACAGCCAGGAAACCTGCAATAATGAGGCCAGTTCACCCAAGTTCAAATCCCAGGTTCACCGCTTGCTAATTGTACAATAAAACATCTCTCAGATTTATCTGTGCTGCTTGCAAAATAATGATAGGTGTGGTTTATAACCTCATATAGACTATGTAGGTCATATTTAATTACTACAAATCTATCAAATTTGATTTTAAATTTACCTTCTGTATCCTTGTATTTTTGTTGAAGATTTTTTTTTTTTCTTTCTCTAAACATCTTTGCCTCAACAGGGCTCATGATTTTCTCACATCCAAGAACGTGAAATAGATATATTGAATATATTTCATTCCTAGAATGAACTCTATGTTTTTAAAATATGCTGTATGATGAACTATTGCAGTTAAATTTCACAATAGTGGAAGTGTGATTATTTTCTTTACTATTTTTCTTAAGTTCTGAGATTGGAGACAAAACACAGAGACTGACAGAAGTTACAGACACATGCAGGGTGATACAAGAAGCACAAGCAGGAGCTAAGACATCCACTTGGCATTTTTTCTTCCTATTTGAAAACATCCAGTAGAAGTCGCAAAAGCCCGGTCTTTAATATGCGCCTGCCAAACTTAAGCATTGGCCAATGCCCTAACCCTTCTTCCTGTGCTCCTTTCTCTGCTGCTTTTGTCCTTGTTTGTTGGCACTGTGGGTGGATCTCAGGGCCGTCATTCTTGGTTATGCACCCTTGTTTGGTTGTTTGTTCACTTATTTGGGGGATAGGGCTCTATTAGTCACTAAGTTGCCCAGGCTGGACTCGAACTTGCAGTCTTAGCCACTCAGATTCTGAGTGTGGTGGGATTATAGATATGAACGACCACATTGGGCCTTTGTTGATTTTAAAATAGAGCTGTGAAAATTCCAGAAATACATGAAGCCCGTTGCTGGAAGAGGAGAAATGAAATTTGAAATGTCTCAAGCAGTTGCAATTTTGACCATCATTAAGCACAAAAGAGAAGGCTCTAAGCACTTCAACAGAAGCTTTGTTTCATGTGAAGAACTTAGCAGGGCCACCGAGACAGCTCAGGAGTCTAAGCACCTGCAGAGGCCAGGATGACAAGGAAGGAGCAAGGCTGGATCCACAGCTCCGCATGCCATGCCTGCCTGTCCCGGGCGCGCCGAGCCAGCCAGCGAGACTGGGCACGGTGGTGCACGCCTGGAATCCCAGCGCTGGAGAGGCTGGGACCCTAAGTCTGTGCTGCATAGTGAGACACTGCACCTGTACCAAACATGTAACACTAAAAAAATAAAAATAAATGGACTTTAGTAAACAGCTTTCAAGAAATGTCACTTACTCGATTATCATAAAATCATTTTGAGAGAATTACAAGCCTTGACAGCTACTCTGAGTTGGCATGGTGTATCATCTATCCTTGTAATAAAAATATTTCTAAGCTGTTAGTTATAGTTGGCTCTAGCCTCTACTGTGGAAAATGTTGACCAGGGCAAATCACTTGCAGTATTTACAATTATTTTTTTTGCAGAAGAAGGTAACATACCCAGCTGAAAGAGTGAGACACCGCTGAGTCACATCGTGTTTGAATAACAGAGGAAACGGGCTGCCTGATGCCCCTTGCGGTGCTCCAGCTGATCCTTGCTACACAAACATGCACACTGGGGCTGCATCAGCCGGAGCGTTTGGGGAGTGGCCTCGGAGGCCAGTGATGCAGCCTAATGGGCATGTCCCGGGCGCCCCGGAAGGAAGCAAGGTCAGGGCCCCGCGTTGGCTCCTGTCCTCCTCCTCCTCTGCCGCTTTTCCCTGTTCTGCTTCTGCCATCGTGAGCTCAGAAGCACAGCGCTGCTGCTCTCCCCGACCCAGGTGGTCCTGCCGTGAAGTGCGTGGATGTGGAGTGAGTTCTCTGGAGCCGAAGGCCCCACAGACCTCTCCTCCTCTAAGCTGTTGAGGTCAGGTGTTTGGTGCCAGTGATGAGAAAGCTGCCTGACAATGACGACAAAGACACTGGACCTGGGGTTCACAAGCATTTGGACTTAGAGTGTGGAATCCCATTGGGAAAGGCTATGAGATCTCGGCAACAAATACCACAAGCATCCTGATGGGTGATTCCCATAGATCTCAGAAGGCCTGAAAGCTGATAGGAGTGCAGACAAGCCAGGCCAGGATCCCACGTCTGCTCAAAACAAGGGCTTCATTGGCTCTAGGTCAGGTTATTGTATCGGGGTCATGTGTATTACCCCTCATGAAAAAAAAAAAAAATTACCTATGCTTGGTCCATATCCTGAGATACTTTAGGGAACTGGCATTAAAGGTTGGAACTTAATATATATAGGACAGAAGATGTACAGAGAGCTCACCATGGAAGGTGTGTGCTGGTATGGCAGGCTGATTTTAGCCAGATTACAGTGAGAAAACTGTTGGAAATTATTTGTTTCCATAAGTAAGTTAATAAGTCCGTTGGACAAATACAACTGGCCTGGATTCTACTGGAAATGTAGTAATTCCATCCCCAACATTTCAACAGTCCAACAGTTTTCAATGTCCAAGTCTGTTCTGAGACTCAGGGAAAACTAGTAGAGAATTTCTCTTAAAAATCCAAACCTGGATGTACAGACCCCAGTTACAATGACACAGATGAAAGACACCTATTCTGAACAGGAAGAATGACAGACAGAAATAGTTTGGGCTGAAGCAAAGCTGAAACCCAGCAGGACCAAGTAAGGCGTGGAGCTCCCTGTGCGGCCTGGAGGGCACGTGACCCTGAGATGGCCCCATGGTGCTAGATGCACTAGCATGCAGCACACAAGAGCTGTGGGATCAGGCCCCTCTGCCTGCATAGCAGAGTAAGGCTGGCCTGGCCAGGGTGCACAGCTTTGGGGCTGAGAGTACAACAGTGTGGGAATGACTCCACAGGCACTGTAGCAGCCTCAGGAATCCCAGGGTGACAGAAACAGAATGTCTGTGGTGGCAATTCTCAGGTCTTGACAGTGCTTATGAGACAAGAGTGAGGTCACTTGGGGGTGCGACTGGCAAGGCTACAGGGGTGGCGCTGCCAAAGCCCTTTGGAGTCCATGTCAGTGCCACATGCCCCAAATGCCCAATGGGGCTCTCAGACTTGTGGTCTTACTGTCTTTCACTGTTCTTTCAGTCTGAGTCATTTCTCTGACCATCTCCCTTCTTTTGGGGATGGGAATGTTCAGTCTGTGCCTCTATGTCTTGGTATTTTCCAAGCTTGTTTGTTTTCCTTTTTGTAAATTTTTACAGGGGTTCCCGACTTAGAATTTACTTTGTATCCCACAGAAGACATAGACCTGGAGTTTTGAAAAATACTGAAACTGTGGAGACTTGGGGGGAAGGAATTATAGGATTTTCAGTTTCACATAGCATTTTCTTATCCTGTTAGGTGTAGCTCTTAACTCATTGTTGTATTTACTTGGAGAGTCAAAGTTTAAGGAGATGTTAGGAGTCAAGCTGGAAAGAGATGGGTTGTGATCATTAAACTTAATTGTCCATTTGATGATTTGGGGGAGCTGTCCAAAGCATATGGGAGACACACCTCTCAGGTGCTTGCATGGCTTCTGGAGGTGTGACTCTGCTCAGTGTACCTGGCACCTAGCCCCTTTTTCTCTGGCATTGCTTCCTTGCTCTGCTCCCTGGCTGTGATGCACGGAGCAGGTTGACTCTCTCATGCCCTGCTTCCAGAATATTTTTGCTTTTGAATAAACCATCCAAGGGCTGCATCCTCTGAAGCTTTGAACCAAATAAACTTCTCTGTTTTCAGTATTGTGTATTTGTAATGAGAAAGTGGAGTAATATCTGAGAATCCATGTAGACTTTCCTGTGCTTTCTTTGGTTAAAATTATATTCCTTCAGTCAGGGGACAGTGAGCTTAGGAAATATTATGCATTGTGTTAGTGTTTTCTACCTCTTCCCACCTGAATAAACATTTCCAGTAAATTCTTATAACTTAAAAGATCAAAAGAAGAGCAGAGTTAAGTATACTTGAAAGGTCTAGCAAAGACCAGAAAGTATATCACCCTCAGAGTCCGATGCCAAACTGGAACCTAGCATGCATGTATGTCTCTGGGAACTAAGGTAGAGCTCGTAGAAGAGCTCCCAGCATGACAGAGATTGTCAGGGAAAACAGCCTCGCTTTGTCCTTATGTAGACGAGGACATTCTACCTCTGAGAACTTCAGTGCTCCACAATTAAGACAGCACCAGTGAGACAAAGTACAGCGGAGATCTCTAAGCAGACACAAGATAATACACTTTCCACTCAAGATATCCAAAACAAGAAAGCAAACAAAGATAAATATACATTCTTCTATTTTATTTTTCATATGGGAAGTGAGGAATAGAAGAGAGTCCATCTCAAAATGAGTGATCTAAATTGACATACGCCATCTTCCATGAACAACAAAAATATGGTGAAGTCTAAATATCATTCAGATACATAGCTGTCCTTTATCACATCGCACATAAATGAGAGTGATGCAATCTGATGACCGAGGAGCATTCTGTGTTTCCTTTTTGGTTCTAGGGATTGAGCTCAGGACCTTGCACTTGACAGGCAGCCACCGATGCCGCTGCGCTATCTCCCCATCTCAGAAGAGTAAGTTCTATAAATAATTTGCCTTTATAAAACAAAAGTGCCTTAGTGCTTAAAGTTAGTTGAGCTAATTTAGTTGAAAATAACTGACTAGAACTTGCTGTACTAATTTTTCTTGGCGTTGTCATGTATTTCTTCATCAGGCTTTTAAAAAGTTTGTTTTGCCCTTCATAACATGAGAAACACTCTAGGTGATACCCATCTGCTTCATTCGTTCATGCGTACATTCATTCATTCATTAATTCATTTATCCATTCAAGTTTTCCTATTCCTTGATCTCAAGACAGTTTTGTGCTAAATAGAAAAGGTCTTCCTTTGTAAAAATGATACCTGTAAATGCCTCTGTTTAATACATGATCTTTGGCACTGTGAAAGATAAGGTAGTATAGTACAATAATCTTGAGTAGCAATTTAAATACAGCTTTATTGGAAAAGGCAAGATTAAACCTTGCTGTCTCTGAGAAATTGTAAATAAAATTGTAATGTGCAAGGCTGGGGACATAGCTCAGCGGAATAGTGCCTGCCTGGCCAGCATAAGGATGTGAACTCGATTTCTGGTACCACAGAGAGAGAGGGGAAGGCAGGAAGGGAGAGATGGAGACAGAGACAGAGAGGTAAAGAGAGAGAGACAGAGACAGAGACAAAGTGAGAAAAATTATAAACTAGTGGTTATGTCAGTTAAGCATTATTCAAAGAAAAATTCTAGCATATGAGAAACTTTTAGTATATGTTCATCAAAGAGAGGCAGGAAGAAGAGGCATCTGCTAATTTACGTACACTGTCTGTTAGCATCAACCCAGGCATATGACAGTATCACCGCCAGGAAAATTAATCCCTGTTTCAAAGGTTTGACTTGTAAAAATTGCATTTTTGTTTCTCATGTGTGTTGAACATCTTCATCAAAAAATATGTGTTCCCCACTAATAGAAACATAACTTGTCCTAGCTGTATGTCTATCAACAGATGGACGGATAAAGACTGCGGGCACCGGGGCGCCCTGGGGCGCAGCTGCACTGTAGCAGCAGAGAACTGTACAGGATTGGTTGGAGGATGGGTCTACCATGGACCACACTGTTACGAGAAGTAAATCGAACCTGCAAACTTGGACGCTTTACAGTTTTCCTTCCATAAAAATTAATCTATAGCTAAATTATTAGACAGAAGGAAAAAGGAGAGAAAAATTCTTAACTTCATAGTAGTGACAATCTAGAAATGCCTCTCAAATCTAATATCTAAATAAGAACATAATGAGAAATGAAGAAAGCGCATAGGAAAAATAAGTAAAATTAAGATAAGTAGAACAAATACATGTAGAACCATGTGTTAGATGCTTTTTAAGTTTCTCTCAAAGACACCGGCAGGCTCACTGATATTCAATATTTTTGAATCAAGAAAACAAGTAATTCACTCAAATTTCAGTACTTACAGCATTGTTGCCTTTCTTGGAAGACAATTGGACAATGTTTATTTATTTATTTTCAATGCACTTGGCTGCTGCAGGGTTTTGCGGCAATTCTCCTGCTGTTAGCTTCCCCCGCACTAGGATTACATGTGCACCATTGCACCCCAACGCTGGCCAACTCAGCCAGCCTTGGGGTGGGGCTGACTCCACATGTGGCGCTGGGGAATCAGAGAGTCTTCTGATGTCTTTGAGAGAAACTTAAAAAGTATCTTCTGGTGTCTTTCAGAGAAACTTAAAAAGCACCTAACATACGGTTCTACATGTATTTGTTCTACTTATCCTAATCCTACTTATTTTTTTCTGTGCAGTGCTTTCTTCATTTCTCATTATGTTCTTATTTAATATTAGGGAACCGCAGTCCCTGTGCTTGCTTAAGCTTGCCTAAGCAGGCGCATTAGACTGCTGAGCTATCCCGCCAGCCTCCAGCAATATTTATTAAAACTGCTGACCCTCTGAGCAGTCATTCTGCTTTTAGAATTTTACCTTGCTGGCCTGACATTCATAGATAATTCTATGGTAATTCATAGATAATTCCCACTGCTGGGGACCTTAGAATTGTGTCAGGTATACAGTGAACTCAGTGAAAATGTTCCATGCCTAAGCTAATAAGATTTCAATTTTAAAAGATAAACTGACAAGCAGCCCAACCCATAAGTTATCATTTCATCTAGGTATCAAAAGCATACATTATATTTTTTCAGCTATATCATTTTTAATAAAACTTTTTAGTTCACAGTATATTGTATACAAACTTTTGTTACTCTTCTATTAGTTTTAATGAAAATTTCCTTTATTTTTTCCTTAAAGTAAAAGTTCCAAAAAGAGTAACCTGAGGTGTGTGGGCTCTTGGACAGGCAGCTAGCTCCTGGAGCTCCCAGGATGCAGGGCGCCTGGCCCTGCTGCCCACCCGCTGCTCCCCTCCCTGCCCTCACCACTAAGCTCTGACACACTTCAGAGTCCTTCCTGGAGAGTGCGGAGCAGCTTCCTCTGAGCTTAAGACCCACGCTCTCTCTCCTTGCAGCCCTTAAGTCTGAGGCAGCCCTTCCGCATCAAAAGGGCTTTCTTGTCCAGAGGCCCTCAGCACTTCTGTCCAGATCCTTCTCTTCCTCTGTGGTTTCCATTTTTCCACAGAGCCTATTCTCACACACAGCCACAATAGCCACTCATTTTCTTCTACAGGCCTTCGTTCTCATGACTGCCACTTCAGCAAGGGCAGAACCATGTTGTGTTTTCCTAGAGAGATCCCGGTTCCTGACATAGGACTGATCCTACGGAAGTTCAAAGTCACATCCGTTATTCTTTACATCAAAGAACGAATTGACTCTGATTAAACAGCAGCCCCAAGAAGGGGGCGGAGGATAACATGACAGAACATATAAATGAGTCAAATACTTAGAATTGAGCAAAAGAGACTTGGCGGAAGCTCAGTAGATGGCCCTTGAGTTTCTGCACAGTTGAAGATCGACTGCCTCCAGATGGGAGATTTCAAACTCTGCACAGAGCGCAGCTTCTTAGCTCCATCTGCTCTCTTGGTGGGATCACTGTGAGCAGGGTGCCAGCATCACAACACACAGGTGCTATGTCCAAGGACACACGTTGTCACGTTGCTGTCATTACTGATGAAGAGCAAATTCTATGAGCTCAACACACAGCCCCGAAAGAAACTACCTCCATAACACAATCACAAACAATGAATAGGGTTCCTAAAACCCCCTAATTGCAGTAGTTATTTTATAACTCAGTGATACAATATTCCAGATTTAATTTAATGATTTTCTCTATTAGCATAGAGTAGTATGGAGGGTTTGTTGACTATTGGTTATTCACAGTTCACTCAGATGATTTTATTGCATCAAAAATATCTGAGAATTGAATGTCCCTGGGAGAAAACAAAGCATAGACTCTAGTTTATTTGTTATTTGTAAAGAGAATAGAGGAAAATAGCTCTTAATAGTGGAGGGTAAAGAAAGTTCAACATCAAAATATGTGTTTCAGAATGCAGAAGGAAGAGCTGACATTTTCCCCTTGTTTTTAAAGTCGTTCAACTGAAACAGTTCACTCACTCGTGACATCAGTGTTCAGAGTGCACTGTTTATTTCTCCATATTCTCAGCTTGGATGCAAGATGTGTAATAGAAAAAATAGGAACAGCTGCTGATTGAGGTTTTTACCATAGATCAGTCACATTTTTCCAAAGGAAGCCTCTCCTTTACCTATAAAATTATTCAAAATGTAAAATGACTACTGAAGGACTAATGGAAACTCAAAACCAGGGTGCAATGCTTCATTGAAACAAATCATGGCCTGGTGTTAAGGCTGAGCAGAAGTGGATGAAAACTTGGCCAGGCCTGTTGGCTCTGGCCTAGAAATTCCCACACTGGGACCAGCTATAATTTCACTCTAATTCTTAAAGAACGTATATGTAATATGAGAGTAATAACTATATCAAAGAAACATTTAAAAATCACTTGAATAATAAGTTGAAACTATATGGTAAAAATTACTTTTGTAAAAACCTATTCAATTCAAGTATGGACAAAAGAAATGATGGTACTTATATATAAAAGTATTCTGGACCAGGGAGATAGTGCAGTGGTCTAAGCACCTGCCTGGCAAGTGCAAGGACCAGGGTTCGATCCCTGGTACTACATGTTTTGCAAGCCCCAAAACCTGTCTACAAAACCAGGTGTCATGAAGCATGCCTGTAATCCCACCACTGAGGATGCTGAGTCTGGAGAGTCACTATGAGTCCAAGCTGCATGGCGAGACCCTGTACCAAATAAATAAATAAATAAACCTTTAAAAAACATCCTGCAACCACTAAAAATAATATAGAAATACTTATGAGCTAATGTACTCTTAAAGCAAGCACAGAGAGCTTTTTTTGTTTGTTTGAAAAGTAGAAGGGCTTGACTGACCAGATAGCTCAACAGACTAAGTTGTCTGGTTAGGCAGGCGCAGTGGCTGGGGTTTAGATCCTTGGTCTATTATGCCAGCCCCCAGGGTGCACTGCGTCTGACATTGAGATGGGGTGTGATGATGGCCCATGCTTGGAACCTCAGCATTTGAGAGGCTGAAACCAGGAGATTCACTATGAGTCTGATCTGCATAATGAGACACTGTAGATCCTGTACTAAAAATACCGACAAAAGAAAAAAGAAAAAGAAAAGAAAAAAACTAAAATGGAAGGGTTTATACTACATTAAGACATATATAATATGTAGAAAATGAGCATCAGAAACTGGGGAGATAGCTTAGTAGAATAAGTGCTTGCCTGGGAAGCTCAAGGTCCTGAGTTCAGTGCCAGGTACCACACACACACACACACACACACACACACACACACACACACACACACACAGAGGACAATTTGGGGGCTGGGAAGATAGTTCAAGGGCACAAGTGCCTACCTGGCCAGTACAAGGCCCTGAATTCGGTCCCTGGTTGGTTCTGGAAAAAAAAAAAAAAAAGAGTGTCAGAGACCTGCAATAGAATCTTACATTGTTTTCTAGAGAGAAGAAAGAAACGAGTGAACCTGCCAGAGGTGAAGAACTGCCCAGCGTCATTTGCGCAGCCTTTGGGTTATGAGGTGCCCAGATGTGTTGGCCGCTGAGGGGGGGCATGTTATCTAAGAAGTGAAGCACCATCTTCTTTCATGAAGTGCACTGCCCAGCACACACTGGAGACTCACGAAGTCCTGAGAATTGTATTACAGCAGGAATAGGGAGTACGCAGCAGGACAGCTGGGGTCTCCCAAAGCTCAAAGCCTGGCAGGGCTGACAAAATGACCTAGCTGCGAACATGGTTCTTGGTCATAAGAGAGACCGCGGCTCAGTCCTGCGCCCAGAGCACAGGGGAGCTCCTCATCTGCAGGCCGCAGGTGGACTCTGCCCAAGTGGGCTCTGAGAAAGTCCAGCCGTGGGTTTCTTTGCAGTGGTGCATTCGTGCCCAACTTCACACTCCTTTTTTTTTTTTTTTTTTTTATTTCTGGTATTTGAACTCAAGGCCTGCCGTGTACTGAGCTTTGCCAGGCTTCCACTTTTGAACCAGAGCATCTACCACTCTGATTATGATCATGAGCTTTTCTCACTCTTAGATTTTAGTACCCAGTAACGTATGGATCGTTAACTGACATTCGTCAACTTCATTTAAGAACCACCTAACAGGTTAGTGAAGCTGTACGCACGACAGGAGGGTTTGGCGTGCAGCCTGCAAACAGGAAGGGAGAGAAGAGCCTGGTAGCTGGGGCAGAGCAACAGGGAACGCAGGAAGGAAGCCCAGGCCTTCGCTCCTCTGCAGGAGCTGCTGATCGGACGTGAACGTGCAAGCTTTGCTGCCACCTCCTTCTGCGACCCAGGGCACGCTCTTCCTCCCGCCAGTGCAGACCTTCTGGGTTTTCCACACAGACCCACACCAGACTGCAGCGAGCGCCAGGTCCTCGACCTTCGGGAGGACCCTCTGGGGCTCAGCAAGCGGACGGCCACCTGCGTACCCCCATGGCTGACTCTGCGAGCTGCCCTCGTAAGCCTGCTGAGTAAACCCGCTCCATATTGCGCAGCGTGGCGAACCTGTTCCCAGAGTGAGCCGGCCGGGCGCAGCCCACTTTCCTCCTCCCCGGGCCCATCAGTATACAAGAACAGAGCCCTAGGGAGGCCGGTAGCTCCAGCCACACCCAAGCCAAAGCTTGGTCGTTTAGATGATGGGATTTAGAACATCTTACGAGATAAGATTAAAACTAGATTTTGGATTTGAAATGTATTCTTCATTCCTGGAGCAAGAATTTTGGAGAGTTTGATGACCAGGGAGTGAATTTCTTATGTACAATAAACATGAACTTTTGTAGTCTAGCTGATACACTATAGTAGGTGTATTAATGCTCCTTTCCCCAATAAAGTCTTTTCCATCCTAACTGATAGGATTTAAAAATAGGGTACAGTGATTGGAAAGAGTTTAAGTTGAATATAAGGTTATTTTTATTATTTATTTTTTAATGTATTTGGTACGGGGTTTCGCTACACCGCCCAGGGATGTGATGATCCTTATGTTTTCTGCCTCCCCAGCGCTGGGATTGTGGGCATATGCCACCAGTCCCAGTCTCGGCAGCTGGCTCAGTGAACCCAGCGGTGGGGCCAGCATGGCATGTGGTGCCAGGGATGGAATCTCAGAGTACACTGAGCTATCTTGCCAGTCCTGAAGATAAGATGAAAGTTACCGATAAACTAAGTTTAACATAACACTGCTGTGATTTTTTTTTCTTTTTTTCCCCCTGATTATCTAGAAATGGCCATGATACTCAAACCGAGAAGTGGGGGGCAGGGCATGCTAAAGATATGGGGCTGTGGAGGACTTCTGAGTGAGATTTGGCATTACTGAAGCTGAGGATGGAGGAAAGGGTCACAGGCAGTGGAGCCAGACAGTCTCTAGAACCTGAAAGACCAGAGGACTAATAGAGTTTTCCTTAGAGCTTCCAGAAAGAGTGACACTTGGCCAACACTAATGTTAGCCCAGTGAGAGCCATGTGTAATTTCTGATTATACAACTGCAAGACAATGAATTTCTATCATTTTAAAGCACTACATTGGTTATAATTTAACCATAGAAATAGAACACTAATATCTCTATGGAGCTGAAAAGTTAGATTTATTGTCCTTAATCAAATAGTGTCTGCAGGCCTGTAAAAACAAAATAATACTACTGCATTATCACATGCACCCAACTTCCTGCGTGGCTGAGGCATTAATTGATCTATTGCAAAACTCAGCCCGGAGTCTACATATTTATAATGCGAAAATCAGCTGATGCTTATCTTCTGAATAGAGGCCTAAGGCAAACCGAAATCAATCTTTGCACATATGGAACCCCAAATCAGCTTGGGGATCCCAGGTGGTGACATTTCACTCTACCAGGTCCAGTGAGGTAACACAGAAGGAAAACATGGTGAACGGCTCTCTAATGGAAGGACATCTAATAATACTCTCAATATTTTTTTTTATTTTATTAACTTTAATGAGAAAGAATTAGCAATGAGACAGTTTTAAAACAGGTCAGTAGTTTGCTTTTAGTTTCTCTTTCACTAGAGAAGAAACATCTGTATCCTGAAACAACTTACTGTTGCCCTGGAGTTCTTCAAATCAACGCCGTTTTTGTTTGTGTTGTTACCCATAACTGGCGTCATCAGGAAGGTGAGATTAACTGGTCAGCCTGCAGGCTTGAAGCTGTCATTCATGAAGCAGTGATTTTTTTTTCTTGATGACAGAATGGATAAGTTTTCGAACAGGTCTGCTCTGCTGGCTTCTACGCCAGCCTTTAGTAAATGGTTGAGTCACACTGAGACTTGGCGCTTTCTGCTGCGTCCATCTGTCATGGTGGAATTTTGCCGGCTTGAAACTGTGATAACTACACTTGAGCGTAAGTGCCAGCAGAGAGTAGACATCATTTTTAACTCTGCAGATCATTTCTAACACTACCATTTAGGAAAGATGCCATGAAGTCTGTGGCAGATTTGATGTTCAGCGTGGGACAAAGGAAACGCTTTCAACTCCATGTTTTGTTGAATTCCATGTTTTGTTCACATTAAATTATATCTTAGCCCATGCACGGCGGTCAGCAAGGGGAAAACAGTTAATGACCACTAGCCATGTCAGGGAAGTGCGCTCCACAGGAAGAGTCATAGCACGGACCATGTCACATGTGCAGGCATAAGTCACTACATAAACGTGAGACGTTGGTGCTTTTAATAATTACGGTGCCTCAGTCCCAGGACTGAAAACAAGTCCTCTAAGTACTTCCATTTCCACCTTAAATGATTGTCTTTTAATTATTTGGCGTAAGAAGTAGTACTCTCAAGAATAAAATGACGTGTGATCATTTGTCTGCATTTTTCACGCTTTCCCATTTCTGCAGCGTGTGGAAAAATGCATAACATGTTTAATAAGCACAGAGGAGCAGAAGGGTGCTTAGACATGAGTGAGAACACGCTAATATTTGTTTTTTCCTCATTTTCTGAGCTGTCAGGAAATCATTCGAAGCCAAATGAATATTTGTTCTTTGATAAGAAACAAGCTAGGTGTTGTGGTACAGGCCTGTAATTCCAGCATTTGGCAGGCAGACAGAGGAGTCTGTTAAATTCAGGGCCTGCCTGCCTGTGATATTTGGTGAGTTCAAAGTGGATTGTGTAGTGAGAATAGATTTCAAAAGACAAAGAAACAAAGAAGATGAGGAATAATAGAGTGAATACAAGATTTATTAAGCAGAAAGAACAAAATTTGCCTCCACTCAAGTTTGTATAACCACATTCTGCATAGACATTTTCCCTAGCAAATTTTTCTCTTCAGGCAAGTGAACATCTATTAAGTGAAAAATAAGAGATAATTTTCAGTGGAATTTGGAGTTTTGTCACAATCTTCATATTTTGCTCTTGAGCCAAAATAAAAATGCTGAAATGAGAGAGAGAGGAAAAGAAAGGTTAAAGTGGTAGATATTACTCAATGCTTCAATAACTTAAATAATACCAATCTTGGCTACTAATTTGCTTGTGTGTGTGTGTGTGTGTGTGTGTGTGTATGGCCAGCTCAGCCCACCCTGGGGGCGGAGCTGGCATGGCATGTGGTGTGCTGATTGTACCAGGTCCGTGCATTTGCTTAAGCAGGTCTTTTAGACTGCTGAGCCATCTCACCAGCCCTTGCTAATATTTTTTGAACCATACATCAAATTTCTTTTAACTCTTTTGCCCTCCTTAAAAAGTCAAAAAGAAAAGGGAAGGGTACTAATTCTTTGTCGTCTCTCAATATAACATGAGAATCACATATTCTACCCTTCACCTTGCCTTTTCTCTGACTAAATGTGCTGGTCTCTCTCAAGTTCTAGTAAAAGCCTGTGCAGTCTGCCTGGTGACCCATCCTCCAGGTGTGATCTTTCCTGAAAAGTCACAAGCGGTTAGAAGATTTTGCAGATGTCAGACAGTCAAACCGCTCTCCCACACCAGACTTGGTGCACAACCAAAATAGTGTGGCTTTCTGGAGACAGCTGCCATTGAGGAATCCATTCCAACTTGCTTTTCCCAATCATGGAATGCCCACGCATCCATCTTCTGACCATACACGCAAGGCTCCTGTCTGAGTCACTTTCCCAGCCCAGGCAGAAAATATCTGAAATCTGCAACTGGAAGGAGGAGAGGCTTGTTGGGGTGACTGATCCAGAAGGCGTGTGCATGGCTCTGGCTCCAAGCCAGAAGCAGCTTGGAGGAAGCACATGGCAGGGGAGCACTGTTGATGCTTGGGTGCCCAGGAAGATGGGAAGGGGGAGACTCAGGGGCGGGGGCAAGAATTCGTGCTCTCAGTCACACCTCCCAGCCGCTCCCTCTTCTGACCTGGCTCCAACTCATCACAGCACATTTTCAGCTAGTAACTCAACAAAGGACCAAGCTGCCATGGCCCATGCCCTGCCCTGACTCACACTACACATGGTAGACTGAAACCATAGTAGCTCCAAGTGAGAGATCCTGGCCAAGGAAATTCTCAGACCCTTCTGCAAGATCTGACGAGTCTTTGATTTGGTCCTTTTTCCCACTGTAGCTGAGCACCTGCTTGCCAGTTGAGAGCCTCCCCTCCTTGCTTGCTCAAGAGTAGGCAGGAGCTCCCAGAGAGGAACTTCAGTACTCCTAAGGAGGACTTCTAAAGAGCCGTCATTCTTCTTAAGGCATCTTTGACAGCCAGGTGTCAGCCCTTGTCCTGCAGATCCCCGGCTCTGAGGATTCTTAAAACACTGAGCTCTACTTTCTGCCTAGCTAAAAGCACTTCCATTTATCTACCTTCTTTTTTTTCTCATTTCATTATATTTATGACATCAGTCTTTCTTTTTATTTTTCTTTATTTTTATTACATTTATCGCTATAATTTATTTTTTACTGATTTTTTTATTACTTTTAATAAGAAACAACAACGCAACAGTTGGAAGTTATTTTCTTTCTTGAAAAGTATTTCTTGAAATACTACATTTCAATTTCTTCTTGACTTGAGGGTTTGTGTTGAGAATTCTGCTATGATTCTAATGAGCTTTCTTTTATAGTTGATATTTTTTTTTCTCTAGCACCTTTTGATATTCTGTTCCTGTTCTTGTGTTGAATTTCTGTAGTATTGACTAGTATATGTGTTCATTTTTTTTATCGTGATCACTTAGAATGCACCTATTATCTGTACATCAAATGCTTTTTCCCTTCTTGGAAAGTTTTCTGCCATGACGTCTGTGAACAGTTCTTTCTATGCTTTTGCATTATCTCCTGTTTTTTTACTGACACCAATCAATCTAGTGTTATTCTTCTCTGCATCAGTTAGCAGCTGCTGGAGTGATTGTTCATGGCCACCTACTATTTTAAAGACATCTTGGAGAAGTGTTAAAAAAAAAGCCTATCTTTTTACGATTACAAACTACAATCCTGCCTTCTACATTTGGTGTTCTATACTCGCATTGTCTTACTCTGCTGTGTTCACTTGCAGTGGAATTTTTAGTATCCTGGATATCTGCTTGAATTTGTTTCATGGATTCCAATTCTTTTTTACATTAGCTATTCATGGTTTCCATTATTTTCCTAAACTTCTTCATTTTTTATATGTATCTGCTCTAGAGTCACTGTGCGTGTCTTTCACTGTGATCACCATCTCTATAATAGTGTCAGAAAATATTTCTCATTTGTTTCCTAGAGCCTTGTTCCTCTGCTATGATACTTCCATTCCTACTACTTCAGAGACTACAGGCAGATAGCTTTTTGACTGTTCCACCTCATTAATGACTAGGTTTGCCATTAGTTTTCCAGAAGTTTCCATATGGCATCTCACGTAAGTGTCTTTTTCATTTTCTGTGTTTTATTTTATTTTAGTTAAATTCCTGGGATGATGCTTGTTAATTGTCTATCATGAGTAATTGTATTGCTAGTATTTAGAGCTCTTAAGAAATGACTACTTCTTAGAAGCGTCTTCTAGTTGTAGCTGGGTTGTGATGTTTGAGTCTGTTGGAAGATTCTATCTCTTTAACTTTTGGGGGATGAGAAATAGCTTCCAACTTGGTTTAGCCTCTGATTCTTTATTACTGACCAATATGATTTTGTATGACCTTTGGGAAATCCTAGTCTTGATAGATCAGGAAGAAAAAATGAAGAGAAAATTATGTCACCTTGGATAAGTGGTACAATGAGCAATATCAGGAGCCTCAAATACAGCTTAGAAGATGTGAAGTTGAGGTAACTGTTAACTGGTCACCTTTAACCATATGAGCTAAATTTGTGGTTGCAGAACAAAAATCTGAAATGAATCAGAGAATTTTATGTGGTGACTAAGTCTGCTATACGGCAACTTTGGCACCTGGGGAGGAAATTTAAAATAAGCTGGGGAAAAATAGAAGAAATAGAAGAGGAAGAGATTAGTAGGAAGGCTAGAGGACAAAGGACGATCATGTAATCTTTGGGAAACTAGTGAAGAAGACAAGAAAGAAATAGAAGAAAAAGTAAATCAAGAACAGAATAGAACAACAGCAGAAATGACAAAGCTAGAAACCATGTTTACACTCATATAAAATATAATTAGTTAAAAACAAGAAAGGAGATAGAGAGAGAAAGAAGAATATAAATACCTTTTTCAAAGGTGTGTCTTGAGGGTAAACAACATGGACAGAAAGAGTCTAGACCAGGTTGATTAATCTCAGCAATCCAGCTGTAACTTTACAAGGACTAAAGGGCAATACCAGTGAGACTGAAACCTAGATCCACTGAAGTCCAGGTTGGCTTTTTTCAATGAGGCTGGAACCTGATTTTTTTCAGCCCTCAGCATTGCATGTGCTTCCTGCCAACTTGAACTTGGAAGCTCCCTGACCCTGTAATTGAGAGCCCCTCTTGATGGAGCTGGACCATAGCTGTTCTCACTTCTGAGCTCAGTTAGCCCCACTCTAAGATGACCCCTGGCCAATTGCTCAGTCCTGGGGGATGTCTGACCCGGATCAACTCACCAGTCACTGCAGGCTGCTGCATCTAGTGTGCCATTCCACTGTTGCATCTCTCCATGCAGGGCTTGGGGATCGCCACTACTCGCCTG
Source organism: Capromys pilorides (assembly GCA_004027915.1). Classification (NCBI taxonomy): domain Eukaryota; kingdom Metazoa; phylum Chordata; class Mammalia; order Rodentia; family Capromyidae; genus Capromys; species Capromys pilorides. The sequence goes on along the minus strand of PVKN010008731.1, from coordinate 7,112 downwards.
CCAACTGCAGGCTCAAACTGCCCCTCCCATGCAGCGAGCCCCGGCTCAGGGAGAAAGTGCTGCCTGTCACCTCTTTCTTCTTTGTTGAAGTCTCTCTCTTCAGTCTCTCCAGGGGGTTCAAGTTTGACTTCAGTCCTCACTGGATTCACTTTTCTCTTTCTTCTGTTGCTCACGTTACTCTATTCCAGTGTCTCGGCACCAAATTTCAGAGATGCTATTTTTCTGCTGCTCATCACTCTGCTATCTTCTCAGAAGCCCCCTGGAATAGATTTGATGTGAACCTGAGACATGCAGTGCAGATAGACTGACTGGACAATGGATACTGTGTGGTACTGGATTAGTTCACTGGTGGGTTTATAGGAGGGCGTGATGGTAGGGGGCAGAACCTGGTGGGTGTGGTGGCTCACTGTGGGGGTGAGCTGAAAGATATCTATCTATTATCTATCTATCTATCTATCTATCTATCTATCTATCTATCTATCTATTCTCTGTCTCCTCCCCTGTTGATCTTTCTCCTCCTCCTGCATATCAAACTGTGAGTTTGTTCTCCTTTGACATGCCACCTGGATTTGGAGTCAAAATTTGGTCTTCTATAAACCTCAGACCAGCATTTGGTATGAAACTTCTATAAACTGTGAGCCAAAATAAGCTCTTCCTCCTCTAAATTGTGGGTATCAGCAGTTGTGTCTCAGTGACAAGTAAAAGAATTCAGTCATAAATAAGCTATTGGAGGCCAGCCTTCATGGGCAGATGGATGCAGCTCTCACAGAAGCTGGCAAATTCTCAAGGTCACAGGGTCTTGACCAAAGCAAGAGTGTGTGGGGCTTTTCTTACCCTGACCAGTATGTTAGTTCTGACCACGGGGTGCCTTACATTTCCCCACGTTATACTGCAGCAAGAAGTCACTTACCAGAGGTAGCCCCTTCTGACATAGACACCCAACCTCCAGAAGTAAAAGGCATAAATGTATGGCCTTTCTAATTTATCCTGTCTCAGGTATTCTGCTGGAGCAGCACAAGATGAGTGATGGCATCATGAAATCCTACACACCCACAGGTCCAAGAACTGGGAAAGAGACCGGTTTCAAGGACCATGTTGCCTCTTGCCACACTAGCCTTAAGATGTCCATCACAAGTGAACATATGCTAACTTTAACGTGTAACAGATCCAGGTGCTAAAAGCCATGGCAGACTCCTGTATGCAAGGCGCCTCACCATTGACAACACACAGAGAATCTACTCTTCCATTCTTGGGTAGGGCCAACATACTGCCCTTTAAAATATGTTTTCATAAAGTAATTCTAGTGAGCTGGGTTTGCAACTGAAATTTTAGTAAGGTCTCATCCTGAGATTTCTAGTGGCACATTTTCCTCTGTAACTCGTAGCAATTACAGAAAAGTTGATGTAGAGGCCATCTGAGTGTGAGGACACATCAGGACTTCTTTCTCTCAGTATCAACTGTACAGTATCTTGAGCTCACTAATGTGAATTTTGCTTTCTGGAATGTTGATTAATGACAAAAAATTTTTTAAAAATTGAGTGTTGTGGTATTGGTCGAGACTTCTTCATTCTCTGAAGAGAGTCTGAATTGGTCCTTGTTCCATGTAAGCTACTACTTGATACTGCTAGGAATATTTTTGATGGAGTATGAATAAACTATGATATTTCTATTGATTATGGCATCACTTTTTAGCTCAAAACGCATTCAAATTTTGTAGCAAACACTGACATCATTTAATATGTTTTTAATGTATTTAGACATTAAATATGTTTATGTATTTACAGGGTCTATAGGGTCTCACTATACAGATTGGACTTGTAGTGGTTCTTCCTGTTTTCAGCCTCCCAAGCACTGGGATTATAGGCGTGCACCACCCCACCCAGTCTAAATCACCCTCACAGTATGTCACGGGGGGAGGGCCAGAAAAGCAGGCTGAGTCTCGACCCCTGGGCCCTGCATCTGCCTAAACAGGTGTTTTAATCTGCTGAGGTATCTGGCTGGTTCTCATTTTTTATGTACCTTACACTAAAGAAATAATGTGATAAACTTTGTTTATTCTCTTATGTGCTTTTAGTTTATTTCATGTGCTTCCTTAAAGTTTAATTTACTTGTCAGATTGCCCAAAATGCTCTTTTTTGTTACTAATTCTATGATCAAATGTTTATCAATATATAAATATTCATTTTTTTAAAACACAAATACCTTGCTTAGGTAAGCACAGAGGCCAGGGTTCGATCCCTGGCACCAAATCCCATGCTGGCCCTGCCCAACGTGCATGTTGAGCCAGTGATGGAGTTGGGGCATAGTGGTGTATGCCTGTAATCCCAGCCTAGGGAGGCAGAAATCGGGAAGATCACTACAAGTCTGAGCTGCCTAATGAAACCCTGTACAAAAAAAAAAAAAAAAAAAAAAAACTTAAAACACAAATACCTGTTGCTTTTTGTTTTGTTTCGTTTTGCTGCTGTTGTTACTCTTTTAGAGTAAAAACAAAAGTTAAAAGCAAAGACAAAAGCGGAGTAACTTGGCTATGGAGATAGCTCACTGGTCTGAGCACCTGCCCAAGCAAGCTCCAGGATCTTGGTTCAGTCCCTAGTACTGCATGCCTGTGCTGGCCTTGTCCCAGGCATGCTGAGCTGGCCACTGAGATCTCGCGTGCTGTCACATGCCTGTGATCCCAGCTCTGGGAAGACTGAAACAGGATGATTTCTATGAATCCTACTATGTAGTGAGACCCTGTACCAAATGCATAAAATTAAAAAAAAAAAAAGAGTAACAAAATAAATGTGTTATACAATTTCGAAAAAACAATAAAAAATTATGGTTGTTCTATTATGCACTTTTATTGTTAAATCTGTTGTTTAGGGCTGGCTAAATAGCTCAGAGAATTAAAGCAACTGTGAGCCGGTGCTGGGTCTGGAAGTTTGATCCCCAGGCCTGCTATGCTGGCCCTGTCCCCAGGGCACGCTGAGATGACAACTGACACTGGGTGCGGTGGTGCACGACTGTAATCCCAGCTCTTGAGAGGCTTTAAACAGGCGGATCGCTATGGAGTCTGATCTAGTAGTGAGACCCTGAACACTCTGTAGACCCTTCCCTAAAATACAAAAAGAGAAAAAAAAAAAAAAAAACCTCTTTCAGATTAACTGATATAGGTATGCAAGATTGGTTAAATAACTCAACATTAACACTTGTTTTCAATCGATTTTAATTATTTTCCTTGACCAGTTTTTAGTTTGTCACAAATGCCTTTTTATCTCATGGGAAAAAAAGAAAACTGGATTTATAATAAAATTAATTAAAACATTAAGAACATTTTTTGAGAGTAGGAACATCATCATTTAATTATGTATTTATTATTTACCATTAGGCACAAAGAAATACGTCATAAAATAAGTGAAACAAAGTCAGCATCCTAGAAGTGCCTACAGAATCGTGAAGACTAGATCTTGCGCTTCACTGTGAACACCGGAGCGTCCTGTCTGCACCTCCCTTCTCCAATTAATATCCAAGGAAACAATATTTAGAAGTAACGCGCCTTCAAGCTCAGTTCCTTGTGCCACACCTCGCGGGGATTAGCTCTTTCGCTATCCTCCTGGTGCCAAAAAGTGTTCATCCTGAGATACAATTATTTGCTTTTTGTTTCCATATCTATGTCATAGCACTCACAGACTTTGAAATGTTTTCTGAAAAGTATTGTTACCATGAAGATATCTTTTTCTTTTGCTGCTGGGGTTGGTGGCAGCGGTATTCAGGCTCAGGGACAGAGAGATTAAACGGAGCGCAGGATTCCAGAGAGACCGTCGGAAGTGCAGAATCCCTCCAGTACACTGCCAACCACAATATCTCTAATCCTACCTCAAAAACAAAAAAGAAGAGCTAATCATACAGTCAAATAATATGGTAGGACACACAGCTTTCTTTAATAGTTATGAAAATAATTCGGGAATTGTGGCAGGGTAATTGTTTCCCTCCCAAGGTCCTTTTGGACGCTGTAGGACTAAAGCGTAGAGACTGAACTCTGTCTGAACTCAGCAGAGTAGCATTCTAATCAGCTTAGTATGTTTCACCTACATTAATATGTCGCTACGAGTCCCCTCTTGCAGCTAATCTAAAATATAAAACAGCCCATTTTCTTCATTTACCTAAGATGGCGCTGCGTGAAGAAGATAAGGCTGTGACCGGCAGGCGACTGCGACGTTTATGTCTCGCATTCTTCTCTGGAACAATTTGTAAAACTCTGTTGATGATTAAAATACATATTTTATGCCACTGTGCGAAGTAGACATATATATTCACCCACTATTTTTCCCAGTTATTTCTAAACCTACCAGAATTGTAGACTGCATTATAATTCAAATATTGCTTTAGGAAATAGTAAAAATGGTTTGTTTGCATATACCAATATAGAATGCACGTAAAGATCATTTTTGTCTCAGTAAGGAAATAATAACTCTTGTCACCCATAAATAATTTGGGGGACTTAAGGCTAGGGAGATAGCTCAGTGGACTAAATGCCTGTTTAGGCAAGTTCAGGGACCAGGGTTCAATCCCTGGCACCTCATGCCCTGCTGACCCTGCCCCAGGCCTGCTGAACCAACCATGAAAGTGGGACATGTGGCTCATGCCTGTAATCCCAGCACTGGAGAGACTGAGGCAGGAGGATCGCTATGAGTTCGAGTGCATAGTGAGACCCTGTAGCAAATACATTTAAAAAAATTGAAGAAACTTAACAGCTAATGTTTTTGTTTTAAATTGTACTGTTGAATGGATATATATATATATATATATATATATATATTTAAATTTATGTTTTTGGCACAGGGTTTCACTACTCAGTTCAGAATCTTCATGATTCTCCTCCCTCAGCATCCCCAGCACTGGAGTTACAGGTGTCCCCAGTCACGTTTGGCTTCAAAGGCGGGCTTGATGGCATACTCTGAGCTACGTCTCCAGCCCCTGAATGGACCCATGTAAACAAATTTTATCTCTCAAATTTATGTTTTATGGTTTTGTGCCTTTGACTATAATCATTTAGGTTCATGTCTAGTTTATCTCCTTTAATAAATCATTATTGTGAAGACCAGATCCATGTTTGATTGAACTTCATATACGCTCCAAATCATTGCTCCAGTGCCTGGATATATAGTTTCTGAGTAATGCAGAAAAAAGTGATGAATTTTCATAATCGTGAAATTATATTGAATGCACGTATTACATGGACATTCAGATATCATGAATACTAAACATGTATAATTTCAATGAAAAACAAGCAAATGTAATTTCAATTAAATACAAGCAAACAAATGAGTGCTTTTAACCATATGTGCAAATACTTCAAAATAAGTAAATTGTTAAGTTACTCATCCTGCACTAAATGTGAGACGTTCTTAAGATAAAAATAAACCACGGGTCACTATATCCAAGGCTTACAAATACGGGACGTTAGCAAAGGCTGTGTTGCTTATCGTTTTAACAAATACCCTGAAAACCCATTTTCTTCTGAGAATTATGTAATATCCTATAAAGTTATAGTAAAAAAAATATGTACAGAGTTGTTCCTCATGTTGAAATAGCTTTTAAAATCAAAAGAGGACAACGTAGAACATAGATCTGCACAGGTGAACACGTGACCCCTGGTCGGTCCAGTGATGTACCGGTGGAGAGCAGGGTGGCTGTTACATACTTCACCTTTCCAATTAATAAAAATAACCTACGGGACTTTCAGGAACCTGGGTCTGTTTTAGACCTCAGCCTTCTTTAGATACACATTGCTTTCACCTGTAAGCGAAACTGCTCAAGTTCCGCACTCTGCCTTGTTCTTTGGACAGTATTAGTGGGTTCAGTGTAGTTTATTTATCCAACATTATTTTTTTTTCCTGCAGGCTGGATGCCCTGACAACCCTTCCCTTCTATAAAACATTTATGGCTCAAAGTTGTTTTATATGGAAGATTTTTGTGGGTGTGTGTAGCACAGAAATGTTACTGTCCTGTGTAACATAGGTTATAATATAGGTTCCGTATTACAGAGAGTTACTCGTTTCACTGTAGCTTACAGCATCCCAAATCCCCAAAGACAGCCATTCTGGGTGTGAAGTGCAGCCATTGCACCTGTTTTAAGTCCCCTTAGGTGTCATGTTTAATGTATTTCACTCTTTCTTTAAAAGAAAATAAAAACAGTAAAAAAGAGAAAAAGAAATGACATAGAATTTTACTGAACAAAATAATAGGAATTCAACAATCATTGCTACTTTACACATTATTATTTTCAAATTAATTGTTCATATTAGCAGATATAAGCATGAAAAACTGGTCAAAGAAGTTGTAAAAAATTTAAAAAGAGAAAGAGAAAATAGTTTAAGCATTAGCTGCTCCTTTCAATAGATCAGCAGAAACCAGCAATACAATTATCCAAGCTATCTTTTCTCTCTATATATACATAAATATTTATTTTTCCTTTCCTCCTTTTTTTTGTTGTTTCCCTTGTCCCAGTTGTTCCTTCTCTAGTCCTTTTTTTGAATTTATTTTTCAGTGTTTTGTTTGTTTGTTGTTTGTGTTTTGTGCCGGGTCATACTACGCAGCCCGGACTCACAGCGATCCTCCTGTTTTCAGCATCCCCAGCATTGGGATTACAGGCGTGCACCACTAGACCTGGTCTTGGTAGCCAGCTTAGTGTGCCCAGGGGTGGGGCCGGCGTGGCTATGGTGCTGGGTGCTGAGAATCAAACCCCAGCTCCTGTGTGCTCCTTTTCTTTACAGTATCTGTTGTGTCTTTCACATTTTGTTTATTCTTTCAAGTTCTTAAGCAAGTGAGACAGCATGATGTTTGCACATATGTGTCTGATTTATTTCACCTATGAGCACGGTCTCTAGGAGCAGCCATTCAGAATACATAGCTGCTTTTGCTTTCTTCTATATTTGAACCTCCCTGGCAAAAACAGAAAGAGCCATACAATTAGATGCAAGAATATGTCAATAATCATAATGAGTATTAAAAGGCAAATCTCTGATGAATTGATACACATATTGGAATTAGTAGAAAACAGACAAAAATACAATTGTGAGCTACTGAAAATAAAAAAATAAGTATTTCATATTAATAGCATAATTCACATG
>PVKN010008730.1:0-24715 GCA_004027915.1 Capromys pilorides | reverse complement strand
AGTATTTTTTCTGTTTTGGATTTTTTTTTTTCTATTTATTTATTTATTTATTTATTTATTTATTTTTTCCCCTTGGAGTCCTAGCTAGCTCTTTTAACAGCCTCAGGTCCCCAGTGTCCTGGCGGTCACAGAGGCACCCTAAAAGGACCCCACCTAACAGCAGAAGGCAAGATGAAAACACAATGCCCTGCCTGGCTCCTAAAGCAGGTCTCCTGCTCAGCTTTCCTGGCACAGCTAAACAGGAGATAAGGGCCTAATGGGCCGATGTGTGTCCCACACCTGATACCTTAGATGGCCCAAGGGTGTTATTCCTTTTCCATCGTTACACCTTAGTTAAGGTCTAGTTAACACATTGGCAATTCCACCTCTTTTCTGGTCTCCTGTCTTTATACTCTATACAACAGAGATGCCTCCATAATAACTTATCTTAAAGAAGTGTTTTGGTGGCTGATGCTAATGAATGTACTTTAATAACAACAATCAAGCGGGCTGTCACTCAAGCAGCCACTACAGGACGCCTCACCCCATCTCCCAGCACCAGGCCAGGCCAGGCAGATCTGCTGGGTTCTGCAGTGCCAGACACAGGCCCAGGAGAACCAGTAGAATCCAAGAACATGTGGTTGCAATCTCTTTGCTTTTTAATATCTGGCCACGTGCTGGCCTTTGCCATCCCCAGGCAACACAGTGCTGAAACACACCCATGACTATGTTTGGAGGGGGCTGCGGTCCAGCAGTGTTAGGCCAGGGAGCATCAACTTGAGGTGCAGAAGTACAACTGGCAACACTACAACCTCCCCTCAGGAGCATCAGTTGTGGCCAGGTCTCCCCTTGGCTGCTTGCCCTGGAACTGAGATGGGGTCCATTAGTCTAACAGATTGCATCTTTGACAATTTGCATCAGCCTTCTCTGCCTTCCCCTGCTCCGGGCTGTGGCTTTGTGTCCCACTTGGCAAAGGAAAAGAAGGGACAGTTTGGGACTCGTAAGGTCAAGGAACAGAATCCCAGGAGAGGCCCTTGAATGACGAAGTGAGGATCTACCAGGAAGGCACAGATGGGACAAGAGGTTCATATATCACACAGCCATGGAAGGAACATGTGAGGGTTTTATTCTGACACATTCCACAGAACAGAAAGCTTTGGTCTGGATTTCAGTGTCATCCCCAAAAATGGAAATGGTGACTGCATGGCACCAAGAAGAGCTGAGAAGAGGCTTCTCTCGAGCTCCAAATAGGGATCATGACTCTTCACAGGATGGCAGATGGGCAAAAATATAGGCACCCCCACCATGATACCACTCAGCTAAGTCCCTTGCCTGGGTGCTACCAAGCTACATTTCAGATGCAGTCAGTGAGATTGCTACCCTACTCTTCAAATTGCATTCACTAGACAGAGCTTCTTGATTTTATTTTTTACAGACATTTGACAAAAGAAGTAATTGGTAAATGCAATAAAATCCAACCCCTCTGTAAATGTTTCACCCAGGGGCTCGAGCACCAAGCCATGCCACCATTGTTCTGCCACTTGCCAGGGGACTGGCTCAGAATTGTCATCAGAAATGTTCAGGCTCCTAGACATTCCAAGAAAACCACAGAGCTTTCATGAATAAGAGGGAAGATAAGCTTAAGGACCACAAAGTTGGTTATACAAATGAACATTCTTATCAAAAGTGCTACGGACCGAATTGCGCCCTCCTAAAATCCATGTTAAAAGCTTACCTCCCAACTTGACTGTATGTAGAGACAGTTTTAGGAGACAGTTAAGGTTAAATGAGGGGCTGAGGATAGAGTCCCAAGTGACAGGACTGGTGGCTTTATAAGAAGAGAAAACAATCTCTCCCTCTCTCCAAGCACACGAATCAAGAAGACATCATGGCCAGGTGTGGCAGCACACACCTGTAATCCCAGCACATGGGAGGCTGAGGCAGGAGGATCGTTGGGAGTTCGAGGCCAGCCTCGGCTACAAAGTGAGCTCAAGCCCAGCGTGAACTGTGCATCCAGGCCCTGACTCAAAAAAGACGGGGCGGGGTGGGGGGGGAACCATACCATGGGAGTCACCTAGCAGTAAGGCGGCTGTTTGCATACCATAAGGATAGCCTTCACCAGACCGCAGCTGAACTGGCACACTGATCTTGGACTTCCAACTTTCAGGCCTGTGTATGCTAGCCTATGGGTGGCCTTTTTAAAGAATGTATTTAGTACAGGATCTATAGGGTCTCACTAGACAGATTGGACTCAAAGTGATCCGCCTGTGTTCAGCCTGCCAAGCGCTGGGATTACAGGTGCGCGCCACCATGCCCAGTCTCACTCGCTGTCTCAGTGCGCCCCAGGGGCAGGGCCTGCTCAAGATGCTGAGATGGAACCCTGGTCCCTGTGTCTACTTGAGCAGGCATTTTAGTCCCCTGAGCTATTTGGCTGGCCCTGGGTGGCATTTTTTAAAGGGCAGCTCAAGCAAAGGAAAAGAAAAAGAAAACTGTATTTTAGGTAATGCCCACGTGTAAGTACACACAAGTGAATTTTAAAATTAACCAAGGGGTGACCTAGGGCACTGCCTTGCACAGGCATCTGACAGTTATTCCTGCCAGGTTGTATCTCCATACATGCAGATCTGAGGCTTCCTCAAGTCATCGGATAAAGGGCGTGCCTCTAAGACAGGCTCATATAGAGCTTGGGCTCTACATCCTCTTCTCAGCATCTATTATTTGACAGCTCACTGGCAGGTTATGAACTTGCTGCAGTAAACCTGGACTTAAACATTCACAGCAGACACTAACTAGAAGGTTAAAGATGACATCATGAGATCCCATCCAGGTCTCGACTTGGATGGGTTTTTTTGATCAGTACCTCTATTGTTTGCCAGATGTTAGGCCCTTAAAAGGAACAGCATTTTTCTGTGAAATGATACCTAATTGAAATACAATGGACAAGATTCTATTTTCATCCTCCAGGAACATAGAAACATACATTCTGAACTCTTCTGTATACTCTTACATGTACTGGTATCATTTTAATGTTGATGCCAACCGTTGAGAGAACAGCATGACAAGTGGGCCCAAGGAGCACCTTAATAGAAATGCCAGGGACAGAGTTAAAGGCCAAAACAGTCTACAAAACATCTATGTCCTCAGAACAAATTGAAAGCATATAGTACCGTCCCCCCCAAAATCTATTAAAGTGTTAAATCAAATATTAGGGACTCCCATCGTGCTCCAGTGGTTTGGACAAGATGAGCTTGATCGGAACCGAGGATGATCTATCAGCCTCTACATTCTCTCCTGATGGAAGAGTTTTCCAAGTTGGATATGCTATGAAGGCTGTGGAAAATAGTAGCACAGCTATTGGGATCAGATGGAAAGGTGGTGTTGTCTTCGGGGTAGAGAAAGTGGTTCTTTCTCAACTTTACCAAGAAGGTTACAACAAAGGACTTTTTCACCTTGGTCATCATGTTGGGACAGCAGTAGCAGGTTTGCTGGCAGATGCTCGGTCTGCAGCAGACACAGTAAGAGAAGAAGCTTCCAACTTTAGGTCTAACTATGACTATAACTTTCCACGGAGGGGCTGGCCAAATAGCTCAGTGGATTAAAGTGCCTGCAAGCAGGTGCAGGGGCTAGGGGTTCAATCCTCAGGTCTGCCAAGCTGGACCCACCCCGAGGGCATGCTGAGATGGCAATGGAGACTGGGTGTGGTGGCACACACCTGTAATCTCAGCACTTGGGAGGCTGTGAACAGGCAGATCACTATGAGTCTGATCTAGTAGTGAGGCCCTGAACACCCTGTAGACCCTTCCCTAAAATACAAAAAGAAAAAAAATTCCACTGAACCATCTTGCAGGCTGAGTGGTCATGCATGTACATGCTCACATACTCTACAGTGACGTCACACCCTTCGGCTGCAGCTCCATGCTTGAGTCTTACAGTGTGAGTGATGGTGCGCAGCTCTACATGACTGACCGCTCAGGTGTCTCATACAGTTACCGGGGCTGTGCTATTGGCAAAGCCTGGCAAGCTGCAAAGACAGAAACAGAAAAGCTTCAGATGAAAGAAGTGACCTGCCGTGGTGTTGTTAAAGAAGCTGCAAAAGTAATTTACATAGTACATGATGAAGTGAAGGATAAAGCTTTTGAACTCCAGCTCAGCCGGGTTGGGGAATTAACTAAAGGAAGACATGAAATTGTTCCAAAAGATGTAAGGGAAGAAGCAGAGAAATATGCTCAGGAATCACTGATGGAAGAAGATGAATCAGATGGTGAGGAATGCGTAGCAATTATCTGAGCATCTAGTCGGCTTCACATTTCTATGACAGTCCCTTGTGACTATCTAGCCCCTGGGTTATACATATCCACCACTGAATTTTCATTAAAATATTGTCTTATAGCAACAACTATATATATATATATATATATATATATATATATATATATATATATATGCATGTATGTATATATATGAAATTTAAGCAATTGCTTCTCCTTTTTTTTTGGAGCTGAGGATTGAACTCAGAACCTTGCACTTGCTAGGCAGGCACTTGTACCCCTGAGCTATCTCCCCGGCCCCCTGCTCCCTTCATAAAAGATAAGATTGGTAATACTGATACCTAGTAATCAACATCAATACCAATAGATCCTAACTTATTATAATTAGGGAAATGCAAACTAATTCAAATGACTTTCTCTCTCTTTCTTCTTCTCCTCTTCCTCCTCCTCCTCCTCCTCCTCCTCCTTCTTCTTCTTCTTCTCCTTCTTCTTCTTCCCTTTCTCCTCTTGCTCCTCCTCCTCCTCCTCTTTCTCCTTCTTCTTCCTCTTCCTCTTTCTTTGCCTCTTCTAGTCCTATAGTTACTTTTTTTTAACATGAAATAAAACATCTCAGTAGTGGTAAGTTGAAGTGTTCTGGGACTCAAAGGCATATCCCTGAGTGAGAGGGTTACCTGCTCTAATAGCAGTGGGCAAGACTGGATAGAATATAATGGACAAGGATTGGCAAGATAGCTTCATGGACTAAGTGCCTGCTTAGGCAAGCACAGGGACCAGGGTTTGATCCCTGGCACTACATGCCGTGGCAGCCCCAACCCCAGGCATGCTGAGCCTGCCACCAAGATTGGGTGTGGTGGCACACACCTATAATCCCAGTATTGTGGAGGCTGAAAATAGGACGATCACTATGAGTCTAAGCTGCATAGTGAGACCCTGTGCCAAATTCAGAAAAAAAGAATATAATGGGTAGAAAAAGAAGTGCTGTGGTTATTTGCTGCTTGCTAGATTTTCTGTCTTCTGCCTGCCATGGGCCAGTTCCCCTCTGTGATGTTCCTCTGCCATGCCACCCTTCCTTGGAGCCAGCTGATTATAGACTGACTCCTCTACAAACCGTGAGTCAAAATAAACCTTTCCTCTTTTAACTTTGTGTGTTGGATGATTTGTCTCAGGAATGAGAGGAGTAACAAAGACAAATGGTACATGCAAATTCAAAAAGATGTGATAATGCCAGATTTCAGGGCCTGGGCTATAGCTCAGCAATGCAGTGCCTGCCTGGCAAGGGCAAGGCCCTGAGTTCAATTCTTGGTACCAAAAATAAATAAATAAAAATAGATTTCCATTCCATGCACTAGGTACCCATTACGTGTCAAGAGACACATAGTACCCTGTGGATAAACAATACACTTACAGCAAGAGAATAAATTTTCCTTTTCACTTGATTACCTCCAAATTCTATGTGCTAGTATTCCTATTATAAAAAAAGTAAACCAAAAATGAAGGTTGAAATCGCAGAAGTTTCCAGAGATTAACTTTCTGAGCTAACTTTCAGAGCTGAATACACCTACAATATAGGACTTAAACGTAACAGGACCTGCCCCTTCTCTTCCTTGTTTTTTAAGGACAGAAATGATGTTTAAGGATAGCTTTCTCCTTATATAAATGCCCCTTTGTCCTTTGTACAATATAATTGACATTGAAGAGGTGAAACATGATTTGTTCAATGATTTTGTGCGTCTAGTGGTTTTGTTCACTCTGTACTTTCTGAAATTCTTTTGGGAAACTTTCACGAAACCCTTGAACATTCCCGTTCATTTTCATATGCTTACCGAGCTAATTTTTGCCAATTAAGTGAGTTACATCCCATTTTTTGACTTACGAGAACTTCATGTGCTCATAACATAATTTTCTTGCCACTATCTATTATTCATAGCCAGTGAAGTTGAGTCAGGCCATGAGATTATCACTCCTCCTTTCTTAACAGACTAGCGATATTTTCTGTAAGAAAAATCATTTTCTAGTAGTATATTTATGATGCAGTATCAGATTTGGAAGCATATTAAGGTCTCAACATGAGACATAGCAAATTAGTAGGCAGTGTGTTCCTAAGAATATAATTCTAGATTTGATTTTTCAAATGTCAAAATCACTATACTGAACACCAACCCCACTGTTAGTTTCTTGACTTATCAAAGGGTCTAAGGGAACTTCAGTGCCAAACCTTTCTGTCTTCTAGTTCTTCTCCATAATTACTATCAAATCACTTAGCTAAGTCATCATGTCTTACTTTTTCTATTTACAAATTATAGACAGTGACAATATTTGATCCTACTTGGGACATGGCCTAGGTCTACTTGCAAATTTAATAGTATATTCTGTGTGAAAGTAAATAACGGCTCAAGCTTTCCTTCTATTAAGTCAAAACTTAAAATAGCTTTTAAAAATCTGAATACACCTGCATCTGGAATTCCTTAGAGTAAATTAACATATGTTATTGAAACTCTTGACAGGACTTTTAATCATTACACAATCAGATGATGAGTTTTATGAATGATATTAAGTAAAGGAATGATGCTTTCCTTTGCTTGATCCCTTACCTTAAACTTTGTAAGATGATTAATATAGTTATCTCTCTGAGTTTTTACTCTAATGGGAAGAGTAAGGGAATGGTAGAGGGTGAGAAAAGAAAGCTAGGGAGAACAATAAGGTGATGAATTCCCATTTTCCAAGGGAATATTCCTTGCAAGGGCCAAGATACCAACACATGCCCCCTGGAGAGGAGAAGAAAGTTTTGCTCTGAAATTGACTTCAGTGTAGCCATGCCAAGGCAAATAAATCACTGCAAGTGAAATACTTTGAAAGGTAAATGGGCTTTAAAATATTTGTGTAGGCTAAATTTCCTAATGGGTAGTATTCATTACTGTCAGATATGATAAGGGCAGATGTCCATCGGGAACGGGAGGTTTCCTGCAGGTACATGACTCATCATTTTTAGAGCAATGCTGAGTACTGTGGATACTCTTGACTAATGCTACTGAATGATGAAAAATAAGCCAAGTTGAAATATGTAATGCTCTACCTAAACCAGAACTGTATTCATTTGAGTAAAAAGCAAGTTAAATCCCCACCTTTCTTAGATTCTTTTAACCTATACGTGGTTTGTATCAATAAGAATTCTGGAATGATGAACTGATTTGAATGTCAACCTGACCCAGCTGCCCAAGCCACAGGGAAGAAATACTGATCAAGCTTCTACTTCGTCCCTAACCAAATCCATTCTCACAGATGCTGTTTCACTTTCTGTCATCACCGGGCTGTGACATAACTCTCAAGTCATCTATAAAGAATTTTGAGAGAAGAACAGATACATGTACAGTCTCTGTAGCAGCTCCTTCCCCCACCCCCTCTTTCTTTAGAGTAATCTTTTCTTTTTTGTTTTTAAGGATATGAAGAATATTTTCCTTTTATTCATTTTTGCGATGGTACCAAGGATCAAACTCAAGACCTTGCACTTGCCAGGCAGGCACTTAAGCCACTGAGCTATCTCTTCGGCCCCCTAGAGGAATCTTTTCTAACTGAAGTAAAGAAGATATCAGTTCTCTCTTGGATCAATAGAGAATGGAGAAGTGAATACAGAGGACAAGTTACAGAAAAGACTAGTTATTTTCCCAAAATTTCACTGGACTGAAGTCTTTGACGATAAATCACCAAGGGCCTCTTTAGTTTATAAGCAGATTGAACACTTAGAAAGTCACCCAAGAGCCAGAAAGAAATTTCTCACCTAAAGGGTTCATTCAGATATCTACATTGTATAAAGGAAATGCAAATCCCAAATCCCAAAATAGTGGGATAGCACCATTGGAAAATCAAACCGACTGTCATCTGGTAAGAAGCAACCAGCATAAATATCAAGTAGAAGAGCAACACACACGAAGTTGCAGCTGGGGTGGGTTTATCAGTCAGTCCACGTTCCCGAGGTGGGAGTGGCTCTGTCTCCACCCCATGGAATGACCTGTCCTGCTTGGGTCCAGTGTGTCTCCTGCACAAGGCAAAATTTTCAGGATTCCCTGCAGGATACAGGAAACCACAATCCCCTTGCACCCCAAAGGGAAGACATGACCTGTCTCCAAGTTCATTTTTATAGACTCCAGAGAAATTCAGAAAGCACAGTACTGGGCTAATCTACTATCCTCGAGATGAATAATAGCAACTTTCACCCCATAACTACATGAAATTTTAGGGAGATGTACAGACACAAACCATAACAACCATCATCGTACTTGGTTGGTTGATTGGTTGGTTGGTTTGTGTAACATATGAAACAAACAAGCAAACAAAAAAATCATAGCAACTTGGCTGAACCCAGAGAAAGGTAAGATGGCCAAATTGATATTTTCTAGGTTCAAACTGGTCTTGGGAAACACAATGAAGCTGAAAAGACTGTTCTACAAAACCGCCATTAAAATAGACCTATTTCCTCTAGTTTTGAAGGATGTCATTACCCATGATTGCTTCACTAATAGCAAGCGAAAAGAGCAAATGCACCACATGTTTTCCATCAGTGGCACATTCTATATATTTATTTACTTAATGCTCAGAGCAACCCTCATTCTTCTGATCTCCTTAGAAAGAAATGGAAACCTAGAGAAGTTAAGTAACCAGCCCAAAGTTATTCAGCAAATAATGTCCGAGCTAGAGTTTGACACCAAGCACAACGAGGACACATCTGCATTTTGCCATCTCCCTCTCTGTCATTTCTCTTTCCTGAAAACTTGGGAGGGTGCCTGTGACTAGCCACAGACAGCCTGGCAAGGGCAAGCACAATGCCCATGTGAGGCAGTGACACACTGAGAGGACAGTGTTCCTGAGGTTCCCCCCCCCCCCCACACACACACACACATGCACACACTAGTTTCAGGTCATCTCTGCTGGCTGCCCCACTCTATATAGGGTCTCTGTCAAAACATACTTTAAGATGACAGATATCACTAGGGAAACACACTGTGAGAAAACTTCAAGTGGAGCCCAGTTTATAAAAAAGAAAACCAGAAAGAACAGAGACCTGGCTGTATATAATGTTCCTTATGTCACCCCCTGGACCATTAGGAACATCATATTCCAGGCAGCTTTAGTGTATGAACCTATGCAATTTGTACATTAGGTCTTAAACATTAAGACAAGTTTTTCTCCCCATCCAATATTTCTTGGGTACTGGGCTCTTCGAAGTAGAAATAAAAGCCAGGAGACACATTAAAAAAATGATCCTCAAAAATACTGAATCAAAGTTTCATTCCTTATTTTCTTCTAATTTGCGTAGTCTTCAAGCACAGATATTTTACCTCTGAGTATGTCAACAGTCATGGAGGTGACTAAGATACTCAGTATATCTTAGTGAAAAGCTATTTTTAAAATTACTTGATTTAGAAAACTCCAATCATGATAATTTCATGGGACTTCTTAGTACACAAATTATAAAGTTTTAAATTACTCTGCAAGCGCTTGTGGATTGAAATAATCTTAATTAGAAAATACCTGCATTAATGCATATTTATCGGATGTCTTTCACATTTGCCCTGATTCAGATGGTGAGGGTTGTTTTATGAGATAGAACTCCTGCGGTCAGTCATGAGGCCATGTGAGACTCGAAGTCAGAGGTGTCAAACCTAGTTCTCCCATCTATGCCTGGGTTTGAGAATGTCATGCATCTTCTTTTAGCGTCTTTCCTTGGGTCCAAAGAGAAATAACCCTCCAAGAAAGCAGTTTCATGGGTCCAATGAAACAGTGCTCTTCAGAGTTTAGTAAACCAATGTCACTGTAATATAACATGGCATTAACATTGAAAACCAAACGTAGGGAGTGGCAGTGTATCCCAATGAGGAAATCACAGACGGACCCGAGGGTGCCCTTTGTCATTCTCACCAACCCGGAGGAGGCCTGCCTGAGTTCTCCCATTTGAGAAATGAGAATAACTGTCCCACAAGGATGACGCGGGGACTAGAAATGATATGTGGTCGGTTTCTACCAAGGGAGGCACACAGTAGGTACTCAATAAATGACACTGCTTCAGCATGAAAGAATTCACCCAGTGAAGCCAAGCATGCTCGTGTTTTATCACTCATCCTCTTAACAGCTGAGAGTTCCTCTGCCCAGAACAGTACATCCATTAGCAGAGAAGGTCCAGATAGACCTTAGCTGCGTTCAGCGCCCTAGCTTTATCCTGCTTTCGACCCCAGTGGAATAAAGTTGCCTTGCTGTACTCCCATTTCTGGCCTTGAAACATTATATCTCATAGAACCTACTAATAGACCCTCAATTTCACAAAACTAATACCACCCAATGGGTCAACTCCAAGATTTTTTTTTTTTTTTTCTAATCTGCTTGGAGCTATGGACTTACTTCGGTTTTCACTTATTTAGGGGCAAGGGTGGTGGGGGAAAGGATCAGGAAGGAGCCCAAGAGAATCTGCTGGGGTTCCTCAGGCTATGCGGTGTGACCACAGACAGCAGTCTTCCAGCCGAGATCTCCGCCAGCTGCAGCGCATGAGTGGCAGTACCCCTCGAGGCCCAGCCCAGCAAGCAGAAGGGCACGGTCCTCCCGCGTGCAGCCTTGGCCAGGGAGACCCGCGGAGCCCCACGGTCACCCCCAGAGCGCGCGTTAGAGGCGTGAAGCTGGGAAGGGCACATGCATGCAGCTGGATTAGTCTGAGCCCGACCACGCCGACAGCTGTGCATTCCTGTGTGGCAAACGCATTTAGGCAAAACAGACTTGATGCTTACTATGATCCCAGCCCAAAACGGAGTGTCCCTGAGTAGCAGGGAGGAGCTGATGCTCGCCATGAGGAAGCCCACCACGGTCACGGCGATGCCCAGGGCCAGCTGCAGCAGGGCGAGCAGCAGCGGGAACCGGCAGCCGCAGCACGTCCGGGCCTCCTCCTCCCCGCACTCCTTGGAGGCCCCTTTGCCCGTCTTCGGCCCCGTGTCGTCGGGCCCGGCGGCGTCCGCGGCCAGGGGCCCCCCCTGCCTCCTCTGCGGGCCGCGGGGCCGCTTGTCCCGGCCCATGGCTGCCGCGGGGTGCGGGGCCTGGAGCGCTGCGCTGGCCCTGGCGCTCGGGTTAGTGAGGCTGAACAAATATGGAAAACATTCGGGCCGACTCCCAGCCTCCGCAGGCCACGGGAGCCGCGGCGGAGGGGGATGCGAGGGGGGTCGCCAACTGCCAACGCGCGGGACGCAGCGCCCACCGGGCTCCCCACGGCGGGGCCCCGGGACTCCCGAGCCTGAGCCCCGCAGGGGCGCCAGTGTGAGCGCGTGTGCGTGTGCGCGTGTGGCGTCTAGCAGAGCCCTCTTGCAAGCCCCCAGCATCTTGCTGTTGTTTTCTGCGAGGTGCAATGCTAGGTGATGAATGTTGAAATCATTTGAGTTTAATTAATAGGCGACTGAATCCCAAACAGGCTTTGCCAGGCTCCAAGCTGTGAAGTCATTTCCAGAAGTTAAATTGTTCTAATGCTCCAACAGAGGCGCAGACTCTTCTAAGTTCTGCAAGCCAAATGACAATAAAGGCGTGCTTCCCGCGGAGGTGTTTGCTTTTAAAATAACTGTACAGATCCGCTGGGCTAACGGTGAGCTCTTGCACATATATTTGTTTTTGAAAGCTCTTTGAATAGCACCCGCCCCCAATAATGTATATAGCCTCTCCAGCTAGCATTGCCTCGAATGTTTAGGGGGACTGTTCACCGTGGGAAATGGACATCTTTACCCAGACAACAATTAGGACATACTTATTTTAGTTTAGTTTTGTATTTAGTACAGGGTCTACTGGTGGTGATTCTCCTGTTTGCAACCTCCCAGGCGCTGGGATTACAGGAGCGCACCACCACCCCCAGTCTCAATCTCGGTCTCAGTGCAGTGTGCTCTGGGACCGGGGCCGGCACAGCACGCCCAGGCCCGAGCCCTGGCCGCTGCGCTCTGCCTAAGCAGCTGCGCTCTGCCTAAGCAGGTGTTTTAGTCCGCTCAGCTATCTGGCTGGCCCTAGGACTTGCTTTTAAAACATCTGTAATATGCTGGAGTGGTGTTGAAGACAGACACAGACCTGGTCCTCACCCAAAGTCACGCAGAGGAGCAGCCAAGCTGCTCACTGTCCTTCCTTCCTACCGCTCTTCAGTAGCACATAGAGCACATTTCAAGAAAGCGCTCAGTAAATGACCCCAGCACCTGAGGTATTTTACCTCCTTTGGTGTGGTCATTTCACCACCGAGAAAACTGTATTGAGGAATAAATGAAGCTGCCTAGGTGCTAGGATAAGTTGAGCCTATTCCTAGGTTGTTTGCAATCAGTATATTTAAAGAGAGTCTAATTTCTTGCTGTTCCCTCAGAATTATGAGCTAATCATTATCAGCTCTCCTTATAATCTACCAAGTCTCCACAAAGGTGTCTTTGAAGAAAACATATCCTTATAAATTATTATTTTGGAAACTTCAACAGACTAAGTGCCTGTCTGGCAAGTACAAGAACCAGGGTTTGATCCCCACTGCTACATGCTGTGCCAGCCCCCAAACTCTGGGCATACTGGCCCATGCCTGTAATCACAGTACTGGGGAAGCTGAAACGGGACGATCACTACGAGTCTGAGGGAAATCCTCTGCCAAATAAGCAAACAAACAAACAAACAAATAAATAAATAAATAAATACAGTTTAGTACTCTCCCTATACTTTTTGCATTAGTGAAAAAAATATAGCTCGCAGACGCAGTAACTGCCCGTAATCCTCACTGGGAGGCTGTGGCAGGCAAATGGCAAGTTCATGGTCAGCCTGGGAAACTTGGTAAGGTCTCAAAACAAAACAACAATCAGAAAAACCAAAATCGGCAGGGAGCAGAGCTCAGTGGTAGAGCACGCCTGGGTCTCATCTCCAATACCAAAAATGCAAAGAAAATAAGACCCAATCTACACTCCCCGATTCCTCCCAGAGGTGGGAAGCCTTGCTGACACCCACTATGAGGACAACATGACTAGAGTTTCTAGTGTCAACAGCTCAAGTTGGCGTTAGACCAGGGCACCCAGCTCACTTAGACCTGAGAACAACCCCAACAGCAAGACAGAGCAGCGCTTGATTTTCCTTGGTGAATGTAGGCAGCAGTATAGGACGCCAAATGAATGCCTATAATTATTCACTATGAATAAGATAGCTACCAACTTCTGCGTATCTCTCTAGTCTGCGACAAGCACATCCTCAGTGTTTTAGCTTGTTACCATCACTCCTTACTCCGATGTTAAAGTTAAATATATTGATTACCAGAAATACTAAGGAACTGGATTGTGAATTCGCTTACCTCCTTAGGGATGTGGGTAAGGGAAACACAAGGTGTGAACTCCAAAACCAGAGGACTTTGGAGTTACCTATTTATTCACTTACTTCCTCTATGTGTACTACCACATAGGCCATTAAGTGATGAACTTTTGAAGTTGCATGATTGTTTAAACAATTTAACTATCATGGATAGTGTTGTTTCTACCATAGAGCTAGCTTGAACCAATGGCTGAGTATTTTACAAAAAATATCTTGATTCACTACTAGTCTATATCTGTATCTATATCACCTATACCTATCTATATCTCTCTATATCTACTTATATGATAAATGTCTCCCAAAGGTCTAAATATTTGCTCCTCAGCTGGCCACTATTGAAAGTTGATGGAGACGTGTAAGAGACGGGCCCAGGTCACCAGAAGTGTGCCCTTGAAGGGGATTGTGGGATGAAAATCCCTGCTCTATTGCAAGTATCCTCTGCCGGGTACTCCCGCCATGATATCCTGTGCTGCCACAAGCCCCAGGGGATGAGACCAACCAGTCACAGGCTGAAACTTCTAAACCTATGAGCCAAAATAAATTTTTCCTTTTTAAAAGTTGTTATAGTAGAAGAAAACTGTCTAACACATCAGTGGAGAGCATCATGCCCATTATTGCATTTTTAACCTATGACTAGAAACCAGTTTCTGTTTGTTGTCTATACCGTTGGGCCATCATCTATTTCAGAACAAATCTTCTTGGCTTTTCCCACAAAACCTTCACTTTGGTCTAAGTTAAAGGAGTTAAGTATGATAATGGGAGATGCTTCTTGTTGTCGTTTAAGCTTAATTGTGCCAACTTGATTGGCTTCAGAGCTGCCTAGGGGAGAAGGAAAGCACATTGAGGGGGTTTCTGGGTAGGCCAAGGAGGTGGGACACTGGGTACTCTGGATAGTCCCTGGCCCCTTGCCCCCAGGCATTCCTTCCCTACCCTGCCTCCCTCAGCTCAAGACCTAAAGGATTTTGCTCCGCTTCATCCTTCCCCAGGATTTTTTTGCCCTGGAGCCAGCTGAGCAGGGAATAGACTCTCTGAAACCATAACCCAAAGAAATTTCACCTCCTTTAGTTCTTGAGTATCAGGTAATTTGTCCTAACGATGGGAAAGCTGATTAATACACTCATGGGTGAGATTTGT
Organism: Capromys pilorides; assembly: GCA_004027915.1. Lineage (NCBI taxonomy): Eukaryota > Metazoa > Chordata > Mammalia > Rodentia > Capromyidae > Capromys > Capromys pilorides. The sequence continues at coordinate 9,998 of PVKN010008730.1, read as the reverse complement.
CTTTTAAGTTTCAGAAGGTGCATGGTTACAGTTGTACACATATTTATGCCTGTTGCCAGTGGTGGTAGCTTCCAAGACCCTGTGTGGATACCCAAACTTGCAAATAGTAACACATCCTAGATGTACTATGTTTTTCATATACAGTACTGTGATAACATTTAGTTTATTAGTTAGGCATAGTAAGAGGTTATCAATAATTAGTAATAAAATAGAGCAATTATAATGCTAAAAGCTACTTAATGAACTTTATGAGCTGTTTACTTCTGGAATTTTTCATTCAATATTGTCAGAAAGCAAAACTACTTACTGAGTGACAATAGCATATTTTATTAAGAATACTTAATAAAATATTTTGTTGATTTACTTTTAATTGTCTGCCTGAGAATAGTTATACAAACAATCAGTAGCAGTAGACAACGTCCCAGATAAATTGTGATCCTGCTAATTTGATTACAACTGTCTAGTTCAATTTTTGGGTTCCAGGAAAGCAGGTAGGAGCATAGGGACCCTCACAGCTGCTAACAATATTGGTGCATTTGTGTGTGACAGGGACTGGTCTTTGACAGTATCAAGAAGTCATGACAATAAGGACAGTATTTTCACTTCAATGACAAGAAAGTTGAAACAAGAAGAGTGAGAAAAGTTGTCAATTAGTGAATGAAATCAAAGAAGAGGGGAGATCTTATTGTCACCAAAAACACAGTGAGAAAATTCTTCCTTTCACATGTTTCTTTTCCACTAACAAAAATATCACCATGTTAGCAGAAATTAGCCGGTTTAGCAGAAATGAGCCAGTTTAGCAAAAATGAACAAGGACTTTCTTAGTATTCATAAGTTATGCTGGCACTGTTTAATAGGTGAAGGAGTAACTTCAGATATTCTTATTATCAAAAAGAAAAGTAAAGGAGCAAGAAAATGTTTTCATAGATTCTTGGATGCTTGCATAACGCTAAACTGACAGAGATTGTAAGCAAGAAATTAGAGAACGGTAGTTAATATATATTTTGAGATTATTTTGATCCTCTGGGAAGAAAACAAAATTAAGCTTCGTATGTCTATCTTTACAGTCTATCTCAAACAGCATTATTTTGAAGTATTTATGTTTCAGAGGCTCAGAACAGGGGAAATGATAACTCTTTCAAAGTAGTATCATTAACAGAATGTCTTTAGGAAATCCAACTAGAAATAATCTCTAAACCAATATACTTCTGAGAACATAGTCTTAGATTGGCCAAGAACAAAAGAAGATTTGATAGAGAAATTATTATAATTCCACGGCTGATATCAAATCTCTTTAATATGTAATTACATAAGTGAAAGTCATTCCATCAGATTTGATATAAAGAAGGGTCAACTACTCTGAACAAAACCACTAGGAACTTGTTTCCCCATGAAGCACTGCTGTCCTCAAATGTCTACGAAGCCTCCAGACCTAAAACAACCGCAGTCATACTGCTGATCTCTGTGTGTGTGTGTGTGTGCGTGTGTGTGTGTGTGTGTGTGTGTGTGTAGAAAAACTCTACACCCTTTCCATTCTACTTTTAAATCGTTAATTTTAAATGTGTCTCTCATGGCCTAAATTTTTTCCTCAAAAGAATTGACCCATTTATAATTTTTACACGGCAGTTTATATTCTTTTTTTTTTTTTTTTTATGTATTTAGTGTAGGATCTTACTACACAGATTGGACTCGTGTGATCCTCCAGTTCTCAGCCTTCCAAGGGTTGGGATTATAAGTGCATGCCACCACACCCAGTCTCAATCACTATCACAGTGCACCCTGGGGGCAGGGCTGGCACAGCATGCTGGGAATTGAAACCCAGTCCCTGCACCTGCCTAAGCAGGCATTTTAAGTAGTTTGTATTCTTGAGTTAAATATCATATAATGTTCTCCTAGTGCTCAACAGGTTTTTGATTTTCTCATTCTATAGGAATTCTATAGAGATTACAACTAGCAAATTGTTTCATTGTACATTTTACCTACTTATAAGATTTACCTTGTATTTTTGTCACAGTTTTTAACATACAATTTTGATACTTCCACTACCTTTCTTGAAGCAGAAATGACTGACTCTTAATCAAAAATACCAGGAGAATAGATAAATAAATTATAACATATTTTATAGCCAAACAATATTTCCCAATATGAAAGGGATGAACTGTTACCATAAGCAGTGACTTGGTTGAATCTCACTGTGTGCTCTATGAAAGAAACTACATGTAATACACACTGAATAAATTTCTCTGATGTATGTCTTTTGTTTGAGACAAAGCCTCACTTTATAGTTCAGGCTGGCTTTGAATTCACTATGTAGCCCAGACTGGCCTCAAACTCCTGGTGATTCTCCTATTTCAGACTCCCAGGGGCTAACAATTTTTTTAAGTCAAAAGAACTCACTAAAAACATGATTGTGGTACTGGGATGAAAGAACTAACCAGAAAGTTGCAGAAGGGACTATCTGGGCAATGTAAGTAAGTCCGATTTCACACGGGCCTAAGCAGTTGTTGAAACTCATGGAATACTCAAGTTCTGTGCATATTATGGTGGGTCATGACACCTCAAATTTTAAAAATGTAATAAGAAGAGAAAACCAGGAAATAACTGGATAGTAGCCAGTAATTGGCAACATTACAGGTAGGGGTTTAGGGTGCCTCATTTATGTTTTTATAAATTTAAATCATCTTACCACACTTTCCCAATTTCTCTCTTCCCTGTGTGCTAGTATTAATTATGTATTTCTGCTTACTAAGTCACCCTAAAACTTGGTCATTTGAAATAATAATAATTTTTATTATTTCATGTTTCTGTGGGGCAAATATTCAAATAGAGCACAGTGGGTATAGTTTGTTTCCTTCTATCACCTGGAAGCCCAGAAGCTCCTGCCGCAGGTGACTCTAATTTCAAGGTGGCTCGCTCATCTGGCTGGGAGTTGTTCATTCTGCCCATCCTCCCCAACACAGTGGCTGCTTCAACAGGAAGCAGAGATTCACAGACTGAGTTTAAAGCCACCTTTTGCTTGATGCAGCCTCAGGAGTCACTTGGTGACACTTGAACCACATTCTTCTAATCTTTAGGCATAAATCACTAAGGCTAATTTTAGTTCACACCCAATGAGAAAAGAACAAAGATCTAGCTTTTGAAAAGAGTCCTACCACCATTCTGAGAGGGTGAGACAGGGAGTTCACAAATTCATTGAGATCCTGTATCAAAATTTTAAAGAAGACATGGTAGGGTTTGGGGGGTCAGGTGGTGATGTGAGTTCAATGTGAAGGCCCTTGATTCAGCACCCAGTACTAGAAAAAGAAAAAGTCCTAACAGATTCAGGGAGCATCAGAGACTTATTTTAAGTTGCTCAAGTGTCTGCATGAGTGGAAACACCTTTGCTGTTATCTGAACATTATATTCCTGGTGGTTCTCTTTTTTGTTCTTCCTCTACTGAAGACTTCCCTGAAGACTCTCAAAGGCATTTTAGAAGCCCAGACTTCTTTCCTTAGCTCTGAATCTGCAAATGCAAGAACCTCTTCCCATCCTCATTTAAAAGGCTAAAGGAACCTCAAACTCACCCGGTCCTTGAACTCCAGTGAAATATGAAATAAGAATCCAAAGCCTACAGTAGCAGGATAGTCATTGGTTGCCATTGCCAGCAGAATCCCTTATGGCAGTATCAAAATTTCAACAGGTTTAAGGAGGGGTAGGATATAAAAGAAGGAAAATACGTATAAAGGAATCTATGGACATGCTTAAGGGGAAGGAAACAACAAAATTGTGGCTAAGTGAATACTACGAAGCCACAGTAATGTTTACCTCTAATTCTAGACCTCAGACCTCTTCACCAAGACTCTCAGGCATGGATTGGCAGGATGAACTCTGTAGAAGGTGGTGCCTAGTGACAAGAAGTAGATTGTTGAGGGCACGCACTTGAATGAGATAGGGGGACCTAGCCCTCCCTTCTTTCTTCACTTCCAGAAGCTAGAAGGCCAAGCTCTTCAGCCACATTCCCCCCAACATGGTGTATTGTGCTGCCTCAGGCCCAAAGCAATGGGGCCAAATGATCATGCACCAAAACTGTAGAGATAAGAAATTAGCATCTCAAGAAGCAGAGAGCAATAAAGGAAGCCCAGGGACAGTTGTAGTCTGTTACTTGGGAATGCCTGGAAGCTGGGATTCAAGGAGGCACATAACAGCTTATCCTGATGCTCCTTGTCTGTTGTCTCCTCCCTTACTCGGGATGTTAATGGTTGTCTCCTGCTCTGCTTGGAATTAGCATTTTTAATTAGCATTTGTGTGAACCTAGTGATAAGGAAAAGGTGGTAGTCAATAGAGAATGCGGTCCCCACGTGATCATATTCACTAGCCCAAAATAAAGCTGAGATGTTTTGAGGGCTCTGGGCTCACTTTGAGAGAAACAGATCTCAGTGAGAACTTTGAGCAAAATTCATTGGGTCTTCTCGTCATTGGTTCTTTTGGCACTGATTCATAACATGCAACAAAAACCACCAACTAAATAAGCCTTTCCTCCTTGCAATTGATTTTCTCCATATTTTTTTCAAATGGACAAAAATTTGGTCTCTGTGTGTCTGTCTCTATCTGTCTCTATCTATATATCTACCTATCCACCTACCTATCTCAGAAGATGATTAAGTATGTTTATGTGCTGAGTAAGAAGGTGGTAAATCAAAAAGACAACAAGACAAAAAAAAAAAAAAGATGGTGGTAAAAATGTCAGGGATAGCTGACAATTGATCAAGCAGACTGCTTGTGGTGAACAAAAATGTTTTTAAAATCCTCAAATTGAATATTTTTTTTGCCCGTTTTGATTCTTGTCTCAAGAGTGATCTTTAGGATTAGCCCCATCAAGACCCTCTGTATGAATGATAATCACACTTTCTAAGTAGCATCCTTTGAAACATCCCATGCATTCTATGCAAACAATGAGATGTTCATTTGACTACTAATCCTCCTCCTTAATGAATAGCTGGGTCATCTCAGCCTTTAAATCACAGAGACATTTTTAATCATTTTTATAATAGTCAGGCTTCTCTGACCTCAGTCCCTTGAATTTGGTTTGATTTCACAGCTACTCATCACCATGTTTAAGGTCATCTTTGGCTTTAAGACAAATCCTATTGGTCTTGTTCTTTTTCTCACAGTATTTTCTTCTGAGTTCGCCCATTTTTTATGTGGTTATGAGTATGAAGGCTGGTCTCAGACTGCCAGCCTCCGCTCTATCCCTTCCCACTGTGTGATTGCAGATTCCTTAACCTCCCCCAAGTCTTGGCTTCCTCTCTGTACAGTGTGAATAACAGAAGTCCTTATCTCCAAAGTTTGTTATGCAGTCTAAATACAATAGCAATGAAAACACAGCAAATACTTCCTGCTATCAATAATTGATCATTTATAAGCAAGTACTCTAGTTGTCAGCTATTATTCTAGACTCACTTCTTTTCCTATTTACTTCTTCCTTCCTCTGTATTATCTTTCTCTGCAATTTCTCTTTGGCAACCTTGTCATCTATTGCTTCTCCTCTAACACTTGGCACAAAGGAGTGAAATCCTTCCTGGTGTGACACTCATTGCTTGATAATCTCTGGACTTTCAACAATGCAATTAGTGCTTTGCTTCATAGTATAATTTTATTTTTCTTCACTGGTACCCAACTGAGTACTTGAGAGTTTTTGAAAATGACACTTAGAGGAAATCAGTGCACCTCCTTCACTTATAGTGTTTTCTATTTCTTTTTAAATGCTCCTTAACCCCACTCCTATCCCCATGCACTGTTGCAGGGAAGTGTCAATCCTCAGAGGCTATCACCCCCCCTGACAGATCATAAAAGCTTTGTCGTTTTATTTCTAATCTTCTGTTGTGTACCTGGTGAAGCTTTCACCAAATAAGCAGGAAGTTTACAGTTGATTTCAAATTAGTTCATAGGGGTTACTGAGTTGTTGATACTTCAGGTCTAACAGTAAGCTAGACCTAGCCAAATCTTGCCAACAGAAATGTTTTACTCCTAAACTATTCTGCACTGTGTAGGGGATATTTTTGAGGTCTACAATCTCTTTTTAGATTGAGGTATGACTCTTTACCACCCCAACATGAGCTTGTGGGACTGCAGCCCACCCCACAGGACCACAGGAGTGGCCTTTGACTTGACAGATCCCAAATCAGCTGTCTCGCTTTCTCCTACCTTTGATTAATGGGCTCGGCTCATTGAGGGCTAAGTCGGAGGAGGGCAAATGAGAATCCTCCCATCAAATGAGGCAAGGATGCATGGCATCACTCTGTTCAAGAGCAACTGGCAATGGTAGGACTGCTGCTCCACAGTCTAACAGGAGTCTTTGTATAACAAGAGAGAATAAGACCAAAGAAAATCAGAAGTTAAAAGAGGAAAAAAAGGCAATGCAAGAGAGGAGGGAAACAGAAATACATTCGATGGCATGCAAGCATCAGAAAACAGCTACACTGGCTCCTTTTCGAATGTGCCCAGGAGGGAGAGGTCACATTCACTGCTGCACCACCACAGCTGGTATACAGATGGTGCTCAATCGGTACGCGTTGGATAGTTAAATAAACAAGTCGGCAGCCAGGCCTTCGTTTAGAAGAGCTATTTCTAGCTTTTGATACTGAATGTACTTGGCCTTGGGCCTTCACCCAGGCAAATCTCAGCATCATCGCCATGAGTATCCTCATTTCTGCAATAACAGATCTGCAGTCGCTAAAGAAAAGGCATGGTAGTGACAAACGAGCACTGAGTTCGTTTCCAAAAAGGCAAGCTTATTAAAACAACAGATTTTTCTGGTCCAATTGTGTGGGAAGATATAAAGACAGTCTAGGAGAGGATAAAAATTTTATAAGGTGTCTATTTACAATGCCTTTGCAATTGAACATATAGGGGGATGCCAGGTGCTACTCAGTAATACACATCACTTTCCACTGAGGTGCATTTTTACCAATGAAGCTTTCCGCTCCACTAGTTCATTATACCCAGAGTTTTTGTTTCTTTTGTTAGCCTGAATTAAAAAGTTAATTATATGCTAACAGAGAGTTGTAGGCACCCGGCCTTTGGCCAGGGATGCAGACCAGAAGCACCTGTAGCGCACTGAAAACATGTGTTCTGCAGGCCTCATTCGGTTGTGTGCAGTACAGTGTGAGCATTTGGATGCTTGTGATACAGTCTACTGATGAAGCCCTACCGAATCCCTGCCCGGTCACACCCCGAAGTCAGCTCCACGCCCCTGCCCCTGCCACTCCTTGAGAACAGAAGGGCTCATTCTCTTCGATCGAGTCTATTACCTCTTCATTCTCATTCTTTGCAGTGGCAGGCTGCTTGCGCAGTATTGTTCCTTTAGTTCATTCAGTGCACCTTTCCGGAGCGCCTGCTCCTGCCTTGCGCAGCCCAGGGGCCTGAATCCCAGCTTTCACAGAGCTCCTTTCAAATGCAGAGAAGCACTTGTGACCCCGGGGCAGTCTACAGCCAGGCATGTGTTAGCTTAGAGCTCTGCATAAGGTACAGTAAGGCACAAAGGGCAAAGGGGCAGGGCTGAGGTGTGTCACAACCTCAGGCCCAGGATGACAGTTGGGAGGGACTTGCTCCCGCGCTGACTCCTGGACTTTGTGCGGCAGTGTGGCCATTCACACCTTGCAGCTGTTTGTCTCTGAGGAGGCTGGCATGTGGGAGGTCAGACCCCAGGCACAGTGAGGACAGTGACTTAGACTGACCCCGCCCTCTCACCTCACCTGGACACAGGGCCTTCCCCAGGCCTAGGTCTTAGAGACCCTTCTAGATCCCCTTTTACTCCACCATGCCTACATGTTTAGAGCATAACCAGACCAGGACTTGATGCTGTGTGAATGGAAAAGCAGCTAAAAAATTACACACATACATGCATACATACATGTTTATATTTCAAGTATATGTATAGCATATGATATATTCATATATCAAATATGACATATAATTATATTTTATCATACACTGTTTCAATATATTATTTGTAAATTTTCCATATATTTAATATATGTGATTATAAATTTTCAATATGCATTAATATATATTTCTGCCACTCCCTCATCCACATTCCTATATATACGGTCTGTTCACACATATTTTTCTCTCATTTCTATGTCTCTATCACCCTCTCATGAGCATTTTATTTTGTGATGTAAAATCAAAATAGAACAAAACTACCCTTACTAGGGCCAGCGAGATAGCTCAGGGAACTAAGCACCTGCTTTGGCAAGTGCAAGGACCAAGGTTCAGTGCAGGGTCCCACATGCCACACCGCTGGCCCTGTCCCTGGGGTGTGCTGAGCCGGTGACTGAGTTCAGGCATGGTGGCGCATGCCTGTAATCCCAGCACTGGGGAGGGCGGGGGGTGGGATGGGGGGGTGGAGAACAGAATGATTGCTATGAGTTCGAGTTGCGTGGTAAGACCCTGTGCCAAATACATAAATATGTACCTATATATATATAGAGAGAGAGATTCTTAGTCTTCAAAAGAAATTCCTGTCACGTTGTCTGCAGGTTTTGCTGCTCCCTTCTTCTCTCTGAGATAAAATATCTCCATCTGCTTACTCTTTGCTTACTGTTCGCTTTCTGGTGTGAATGTTCACCTAAAAGAGAAGTTAATCATGCCACCGAATGACCAGGGACAGTCTTTGTGCAGATTTTCAGTTTTTACTGACTTTCCAAGTGACCTCTGCCTTGTGACTTGTGGACCGTATCCCAGGACACTCCATGGTCCTGGTCACAGGTCAGAAACCCTTTGTGTCAACACGAAGGTTTCACTGGGCATGGAAGGTCCTTCCTAAGTCTCCCCTCTCCATGAAGATTGTCCTAGTTCTCCAAGTCACTGAACAATTTCTTCCTGAAGCTTCTCCAGCATTCTATGTATCATGCATTATCATCTCTATGGTCTAATATTATGTGGCATTCTTTGTTATGTACTATGTGTTAGGAACTTCCATGAGCTAAAGGAGGATGAGTCAGATACATAGCAGAAAACATGTCTTAGAATAAAATGAAATAAATAACAAATAGTTTTTAAGTATACACACTACTTAAAAAATGTGTCCCCCACTCTTTGCCTCTTCAGATCCTCTTCTTCAGCCTCTGGAATAGCAACTTTCATGTGTTTTGCCTTGTGCATTGACCTTGACCACCAAGAAGTTTCTGTGGGTTGTTTAGACTCCCCGAGCCCCACTGGTACAGTGTGTGGCAGCAGGGCATGCTTGCTGGCTCCTTCTCTGGAAGGACAGTAGGCTAAGTCAGGAGCTGATTCCCTAGAAGACTTGAGGGCCCTGATGCTCTTATTTGTTGACAGCTTCCCTTTCTTTCCATGTCCTTATTTCTATAGAGCTGTCTCAGGGGCAGTAGGATTTTGGAAGATGACCCAGAGCTGTGATGCAGCCCAGTATGGACACCTGGCCTAGGCCTTATGGTCCCATTGAGGATTATACTGCAGTCCACAAGTATTTGGGATCAAAGTCCATGCACAGAGTTGGAGCTTTTGCTACACACTCACACACAGAGCTCTGGAGACTCCTAAGAAAAGGAAGCTGTGGTTTCCTGTGGTGCTGAGAGTTCTGAATGCCCCATGCATAATTCTCTCAATATCCTCTGCTATTTCTAGTACTGGTCACTAAGGGTAGAGAGGGAATCTTCCGTTTCCCCTATAGTTACTTAACAGAATTAGGTTCATAATGGATGCTCAACTACCAAGATAATATTGTCTGTGGGGGAAGAAATTCTCTCTGGATCTGATTTTTATTTACTAATTGAATTTAGTTTCAATTATGTCAAGATGCTGCTAAGATGATACTTTTGAAAGGAAGTTTTATGAGAAGAACTAAGTAGAATGTATGAAGATAACAGTAGAAATTTTCAAAAGTACAAGAAGTTATAATAAGCTCATGTCTCTTATCCTTGCTATGTGTCAGAATCACCCAGGAGGCTCTTTAAATGCCTGTGGCCAAGACCTTTCTCTAGAGAGTCTAATTAGGA
>PVKN010008729.1:0-24698 GCA_004027915.1 Capromys pilorides | reverse complement strand
TCACCACTAACTGGCACTTCCACTTAGAAGACATGGACTTTGTTCTGTGATTATGAAATTACTCACAGAGGCCAGAAACAACTTCAAGTTCAGAGGCATATTAACTCAAAGACTACAAAAGAGGAACCATTCAGACTGCTCAAAGAAATCATTGCATCATTTCCTTGTATGTGGTTCAGGTTAAAAATAACCTCTAATCCTTGTCAAGAGTCGAGTGTCCTGTCAGAGAGAATTAGGAAATTACCTCAGAGCCAGGTTATAGGGTGAAGTAGAGAAAGAACAATTCGTCAAGAAAGAAATGGCTGGCTGGATTTTAGGATTAAAATTTCTGAGTGACTAGAGAGAAAGTGGGGCTAAGGGAATCAGACTGGAGACAAGAGGAGGGGGAGAAGGGTGCTGAGTGAGGGCTCATGGGATTGTGAGCTGGTGGAGGAGGTGCGCCAGGCCCAACAGGGCACCTGCACACGGGTCTGCCAGTGCTGGGCAGCTGGGGCTCTCTTGTTCTTGTCTTGGGCAGCTGCCTCGGCCTTACGTGCTCTCGGAGACCGAGTGTGCACCTCGAGCTCAGTGGACCACGGAAGAAAACATGGGGAAACTGAAATTAGATCGAGCCCCACACCACCTCAGCACCTCAGCGTCACCACAGCGCACCAGGGACAAGAATGCTTTCTCTACAGGGCCACAGCTGAACACGTTAAAAAGCAGTGGAGAGGGACAGCCTATGTCAGGCAAAGGTGGCTTTTTGACCTTCAGAGTAGCTGGAAATACCAGCCAGCTGGCAGCTTCCTCGCCTTTGCCGCTGTGGTAAAAATCCCATAAAGCAAAAACCAAACAGAGGGGCCGAAACTGTCTGTGCCCTGCGTCCTCATTCAAGGCACTCAGATCCTGGGAAACCTGGCCAACAGTTGTGACATCCGGGCCACTGTCCTTCTAGCTCTGTAGAATTTTATTTTGTGGTTTCCTCACAAATTGGGACAAACCTTATTCCTCTGGAAACAATCGATGAAGCCGTTGCCACTCAATCATTTTAGGTTGCACTTACCCTGTGGAAATCAGTATTCAAAGGTTAAGCACAGTGATGACTGACTGACTGATTTTTTTTAGAGTTACACTGAACTGAAGTTGAGGAGGCTATACACATCTGACCTTGGCTTGATTTGTTTTGTTGTGACTAAGAGCCACGGTCATTCAGAGCATGCTTTCCAGGGCTCGAGCAGCACTGTAGACCCATGTGGTAAGCGACGGAAATGTGTTTTTCTTAAGAACAATCTAGCTCACGTGGTGGCAGAGTGGAAAGAACGCTGCCTGGGGCCTGGGGTCTGGTTTAGACCCTACCTTGCCAGTTGCTAGCAAAATGTCCGTTAGTCACTCCAGGAATTCTGTCAGTAGAATGGAAATGTTACTCTTTACTTTCTGTAAATATAATATGAAAAGAGTGTGAATGAACATTTGCATGGTAACTGCTGGTTGGTGGATCCTTAATAAATAGTATTACTTATTATCATGTATGTTTTGTATTAGAAGATAGCATCTCTGAGAGATAATGTTCCATAAATTATTACATGAAATAATATAATATAATAATATATAATATATTATTAATATATGATAATATATGATAATATTATATATTATTAATATTATAATATATAATATTAATAATATATAATTATATATTATTACTATATTATATATAATATAATGATAATATATTATATTATATAATAACTTATATAATATGATATAATAATATAAAACCACACAGCTGCCTATAGTAATTTTAACAAAACAAATACATTTACCATTAGTATACTGATAAAAACCTTCTGTGATGCCCTCGCTAGGTAGAGATAAAACCTCCTCACACGCTTGCAAGTTCTGTGAGAGTCAGGATAGGTGTGCCCACGTGGGGGCAAGCACCTTGTTAGAAAAATGAGCTCTAAAGAGGATGACATCATTTGGCCTGAAGGCCAAGGAGATTTAGAGCAGAAGTACGCAGTAGCTCAAGGGAAATACTGGGACTCCAGCCAGTAACTTCTGACCTACAGTCAGAGAAGGAACTCTGGGAACCGAAAGGTCTCTTATCACATTTTAATTCAAAAAAACAAGACCTTACCCTCTAGATCCAGAATCTATAAATGGAATGAGATACCAGGAAGAGTAGTTCTCAGGTGATAAATAGCACATTTGGCAAACAGCGTTCCACATGTGGCAGGCTGCAATGAGAAACTCTCTCGAAGGATTTTCACCAGGTTTATCATAAGAGAACAGATGGAAGATAGGAACTTAATGATGACATTATGTATTTATATAACAATCATAATGCCAGGACACATTGTTATACAGGAGCTTAAAAGTGGAGAGAGTTAGGGCCAGCCAGTGAGTTCAGCGGTCTAAAGCACCTGCTTAGGTAGAGTGCAGTGGCCAGGGTTCAATTCCCGGCTTGTTGTGCTGGCCCTGCCCCTGGGACATGCTGAGATGGCAATTGAGATTGGGCATGCTGGCACATGCCTGTGCTCCCAGTGTTTGGGAGGCTGAAAACAGGAGAATCACTACAAGTCCAACCTACGTAATGAAACTCTCTAGATCCTGTAGGCCTTGTAGTAAATACATTTAAAAAAAAAAAAAAAAAAAGCAGAGAGAATTATGAGTGGTTGTTTCTCTAGCAACCCACCCATCGATTAGCCATCCATCAATCCATCCATTTATCTGTCCATCTCTCCATCCTCCCAGTCACCTGTTCTCTCACCCATTCATCAATTTCTTTTTCCCCATTCATTAATTCATCCATTCAGTCAATAAAAGGGTTCAATCCCACTCTCCAAAGATTTTACAAAACACGAGGGAAAATAGTCAAAAAGAAAGGATTTCATAATTCATTAAGTTACACATGGGTTGGGCATATACAGACTTTTAATAAGTAGTGTAGGGAAACAGTAAAATCAATCACATTTATGTGACAAGAGACGCCATTGATATATTTCCTTTCACTTTTAATATGCAAGCAAGGATGTGAGAGCCCATTTTGGGGATTTTAGGAGAAATAACAGCACCATGTAGGTGGTGGTCGCCTTTCTTTCTAGCTCATGCTCATCAACTCCAGGGAAACGACCTCTGGGCCTCGGAGTCTTCCACGGAGCCAGTGCTCCCTGGTAGGCTGTCTTCACTTCAAGTGAGGAGGGTTATTTACTGCATGCCTCTGTGCTGACTGTCCCTGAGGGGGGAGTAGAGGAATCACACTTACTCACCGCTGCTGAGTGGGCTGGAAGGGAGCCATCCGTGTGTCTTTTCCCTTTATCTAATATGTCCAGAGGAGTGGAGTGAATTTTTAAAAGAAATACTCAAAAAAAGTTCCTCAAAGTCCACACAGGCAATTCCCAAGTTGCAGTTATTGATATTAAATTGCTATTTGTTGTTCATTTAACCTTGTGTTTGGTGTGCTGTGCCAAGGATTTAGCCCTGAATACTTTAACTTTTTGGAGTTAGAATTATAAACTACTCTGGAGACCTTAGTGTCATTTTTTAAAAACAAACAATCAAAAGATGGAATGCAGTGTCTCTTCCACTTTAAACACTGCAAAAACTGCAATTAGGTTTCATATTATTGTGAGTTATAATCACTTTCACCTACTTGGATTGGATTTGTAGTTTTGACGTGGACTGATGGGAACTAGAACACTGTTAGGCTCACATCCCCGGCCCTCCTCCTGGTTTGGATCAGAGAGGTTCTAGAGATTTGAGATGCGAAAGTAATCCTGGTAAAACACTCCATCATTAATCAAATTCCTGAGGCCACAGCGGACAGGGTGTTCCATTCCACCCCAGACTTGCGGGAATCATCCCATCAATTCTAATTTGGCCATTGTCACTGGAGTAGACAAAGCATCAATCAAATCAACAGGGGCTCATCTAGGGCTTATACACTGAGCACCCTTCCAGGGTGCTATGCAGATGGGGAAGAGGGAGAGGGTGCAAGCTGTCTAAGGCACAGTCTTCTTTATATGAGCAAGGAAGAGAGCGGCACTCACTGCCTTCCAACACTGCCTGCCCACCTTGGTGGTGAGCGCTCCGTGATTCCAGGCAATAGTATAACTGCTTTGTATTTCCAAAGCGACATGAATTATTTGGGGGAGAGAAAGCCTACAAGTTTATTGTACCCATCTGGTGTTTTCTCTCTACAATTGCCGTATAACTTTTTTTTTCTATTTTATTTTATATTTATTTATTTATTTTTCAGAACTGGGGATTGAACTCAGGCCTTTGTACTTGCGAGGCAAGCACTTATTCTACTGAGCTAACTCCCCAGCCCTATTTTCACTTTCTGTATCACTTTTTTTTTTATATTTTATTTTATGAGTTGGCAATATTATAATTGCTTTGCATTTCCAAAGTGACATGAATTATTTGGGGGAGAGAAAGCCTACAAATTTATTGTACCCATCTGGTGTTTTCTCTTTACAATTGCTGATTGATTTTGGCAGCAGAGAAAGGACTCTACATCCTGTCCCTGGGGCGCACCCCAGTGCAGAACGGGCTCCGTGGGAATTTTTTCCTCCATGGCATCTCCGTGGCTGAGTGGCCCAGCAAAGGACACGCCAGGCCACACTTGCCAAGTGGTACTGTGCCACCTAAAGCCTCACGAAACTGACAAGGAGGCAGATATGTGGACTTGGATGTTCTGTCCATATTCCTGGAAAAGGGGCATGTGCCAAGGTTACATAATAGTCTGAGTTTATGCGAAGTCCAGACTCTTTTCCTGTAAATAAAGCCACAACTGATAAATATAAGAGAGGTTTTTCTGTTGTCCTACCAGGCTACAGAGGCATTTCAAAACATCGAGAATTTTCTAAAACATCATTGAGGTAGAATCTGTGTAGCATTCAATTCATCTCTTTCAGGTGTGGCTCAAGAAGTTTTGGTAATTCCTCACGCTGTGTGACTATCATACCATCTAATTTTAGAATGCTTCCAAAGTCCATTCTCACACTCAGGCCGGGCAACCATTGATCTGATTTTTGTCTAGACATTTTCTATGAGTGGAATCATAAAATATATTTTCTTAGACTGGGCGTGGAGGCTGTAAACAGGCAGATTGCTGTGAGTCTGATCTAGTCGTGAGACCCTGAACACCCTGTAGACCCTTTCCTAATATACAAAATAAATAAATAAAATGAAATATGTTGTCTTTTATGCGTGACTCCTTTCACTTAGCATACTGTTTTCAAGGTTCATTCATGCCGTTTTATGTGTTAGTACCTCATCCTGCTTTGTTTCTAACAGTTCATTGTATGGACACTTTTGTTAATTCATTCATCGGCTGAGGGATGAATTTAGGTCTTTTTTAGATTTTATTGTAACATCCAGTGCCATTGATAATTTGAATACAGGATGCTAACATTGCAAGGGCAATTTAGCCACTTCTAATGTTGAGTTGATTGCTTTACTGCACCAGTTCTGAAAGATTCTTTTATTACCTTCATGCCATATAAAATACAGCGAAAAGGAGGAAGCTACCAGGTAGATACTGAGTACAGTTTGGATTTCATCTAAGCCAGATGAGCCAAACTCCGAACACTTGGAAAGAGCCAGCTACGCCTCAAAGAAAAAGAAATCCACCCGAAGACACTGTTACTGCTTTCTGTTGGCGCACCTGTTCTCGCACCTTTGAACACTCCCGTACTCTGGACAGCAGCTCACTTGTTCCTATCCACTTCACAAATACGTGGTGGATGTTTCCTGCATGGTCAGGCATGGTGCCAGTTGCTAACATAGACCTGAAGGAAAAAAAGAAATAAGAGTACTTTATTTAGTACTCTTTAGAGTACCTGTCACCTCTTAAAACATTTTTCACTGAAACTCACAGTAAAAAGTACATAGGATCTATGCATGCACAACCAAGATGCAAGTCACCTAAAAGGGTACCAAACATTATCGCATGTGACTCAGTGTGGTTTTCTATTTCGTTAAAAAAAAAAAAAAAAACAGTTGCTTCAACCCACTGAATAAGTGTTACCAACTGCACCTAAGTTGCATCTTGAAATTTAAAAAAGTTTCACAAAATTTTAATATTTTAGGATCATGCTTATGCTTTAGAGGACTATACTTATCACATAGAAGAACAGAGAATGGGAGAGTAGTATGGGAATGGTGTGTGTGTGTGTGTGTGTGTGTGGGTATGTGCAGCATACACAGGTGATATGAGGCTCTTTTTCATAAAAATGACCTTTTCTAAGCCCTCGTTAGTCTGGCTTTTGCCAGACGTTGTCCAATGTCATGCTACAGTAAGCGCTGGGAGTTGGGGAAGCCGAGTTGCTAAAGAGGCGGTGCACGCCCCCGTGACTTTAAGGAGAGCCCCCTCCCTTATCCCAGCTAATGGTACAAACAAGTCTTATCCTAAATGCACTGCCCTTAGGTCCCATCATTCTCTCTGAGCTGCTGAGTCTTAGAAGAATGGAACTGATCCTATGTTAAAGATGTTGACCGACGGTCC
The DNA here is from genome assembly GCA_004027915.1 of Capromys pilorides. Lineage (NCBI taxonomy): Eukaryota > Metazoa > Chordata > Mammalia > Rodentia > Capromyidae > Capromys > Capromys pilorides. Next base: position 18,208 of record PVKN010008729.1, on the reverse strand, counting down.
TTTTTCTGAATCAACAACTTTCTTCGGTTCGCCACCAACCTTAGTGCAGTCCTTTAAAAATCCCTATTGTCATCTGTTTATTCTCAACTATCTTTCTTTTTTTCTTCTTTTCTTTTTTTAACCAGGAATCAAACTCAGGACCTTGCACTTGCCAGGCAGGCACTGTGCCGATGAGCTATCTCCCAGCCCTCAACCATTTTTCTGAAGAAATATCTAAAACTGAGTGCCAGAGCAGAGAGTTCTTTTCCGTAAAAGCTACAAAAATTCTACTTTGGTGGCCCTTCTTTGTCCCTATGGCTGAGGTTAGCTAACTCCATGGCAAGGTCTTAAGACACAGTAGCTTTGCCAGAAGCTGTGTGTGTGTGTGTGTGTGTGTGTGTGTGTGTGTGTGCATGCGCACATATGAGCATGCACTTAGTATTTAATAAGGGTTTATCACTGACTGAGCCTTGTATACAATTTGTCCTATTTTTTCACAGTGATCCCAGGAGCAGGCACCCTTACCCCCGTTTCCTGATGCAGATTGAGCAACACCAAACTGCAAATCTTCAACGCAAAATGCTCCACAATCCGTTTTTTTGAGCACTAATTTACAAGTGAAAATTCCAAATCTGATTTCATGTGATAGGTGATGGTCCTCACATAGGTAAAAATAATGGAGAAGATTAGCTTCAGGCTACGTGTGTAAGGCAAATACGAAACCAATGAACTAGGTGGGCAACTTGGGTCTCAGTCGCAAGAATCTCCTTGTGAATATGGAAAAATTCAAAAATCTGAAAAACATCCAACAAAATCCTTAACACTTCTGCTTCCAAGCATTTCAGATAAAGGATACTCAGCCTGTAAAGAAAATATGCAATATAACAACCATTGTTGAATTCCTCTAATTCTGTATCATTTCTATTTTGTAAAAAATTATTTTTATTCTCCTTTAAAAAAAAATGAGTCTGAGAGCCATGAAGTACCTTACAGAAGAGCCCAAAGCTAGGAAGTGGGGGTGTTGGGTTCCAATCCATGTCTTCGGCCTCCGAAGGATGCGAATGAACAGTAAGGATTTGGCATACACTGATGAGATGCTGTTACACACAGCAGCGGGGGCCACCAGGACCCAGATAGAGACACCACCCCTGTCTGGAGAGGTGCACGAGGGCACCCACAGGAGGAGCTGCCAGCTGCCGCAGTTGCTCAGTGGCGTAGGTTGAGGGGTTGGAAGTCTGTTCGGTGGCAAGTGGGGAGCGAGCCCCTGGATGTGTCTGGCGGGAGCAGCCCCATCAGCCCATGCAGGCTCACTCTCCAGCAGGCAGGAGATGCAGAGCATCTGGCTCAGGAAGGCGGTGATGGGAAGGGAGAGGGGAATGCTGAGAATGTGGGCGGAGGCAAGACCCAACTTGGTGGCTGACTCTGCCCAGGCACCACGCTTATTCTTCCACTGTGCTGGCTGCCAGAGTGACCCCTTCCTGGGCTGCCATCATAACCCTCAGGAAGGTCCCTGAGCTCCTTCTTTCTGCCTCTAGGGGAAGCCTGGTGCTTCTTTCCTCCACTGCTGCTGCATTAGGCTGGAGATCTACTCGCTTGGGCACCCTGAACTCATTGATCTGTGTGACAAGACTAGCTGCTCTCCACCACAACGCCCTGCTTCACATTTTCCTCTGCTGCATTTAAGCTATTTTGGAGCCTGTGATTTTCCTCACGTTGGTCCAAGTTCCGTGGTGCCGTGGGCTGTGTGGTCCAATCCCTGCAATATGTCCCCCCATCTGCCACCACTTCCCAGACTGTTTAGCTTCAGGGAGCGCCAGTGAAGCCTTCCACAGCCCTGGATTCCCATTTGCCGTGCTTCCGCCTTGCTTCTTCACAGCTTCCTTCACCCAAGACCTTGCCTTCCCACACCACAGGACAGCAGCTAGCACTGCCCACAGATTTGACCACGAGGGTCTCAGTCTGCCCACGTGCAGGGGACTCAGCATTCCATCTGCAGTCGTTTAGTGGTTTCTGAGTTCTCAAGGGAAAGCTGATATGGTATAATTAGGAATAATCCAGATTTTAAAGCTAAGAAATAGGCTCTAGAGTCTAGACCACAAATGCCCCCAAGAAAAGGCCTACTGAGGAGAGATGACTGTTGGCTTCCCAAGAATGACAGAGAATCAACTGGAGTCCAGACAGAGTCAGGACTGGGGAGCTGGAATGGAAAATTCCAGCCTGGGGAAGCTGCCTTCACAGTCTTCTGGAGCTCAGCTTCTTGATCTGTAAAATGGGGACACAAATTTCAGTTGCCTTCACAAATTCAACTCGTTGAATTTGTAGGCCTTCACTGTCTTGGAGACAGAGCTGTGGAGTAGGCAAGACCGCAGCTCCAAACCATCAAGGGTTCCACTCCTGCCCCTGCTTAGGTGCTCTGGGAGCCTGTGGGCAAGTTCTCATCCAAGGGGCCCAAGGCTCAATCTGCCCGCGGGGAAAGTCGAGGGAGCCAGCGTTTGCAGTTGTCAGAAGAGACCACCACCAGCATCAAGGGCGCAGGCCTTCGCTGCCACTTGTCTCCTTCCCCGATGAAGCCTGTCCTAGTACTGAGCCTTGACTGCAGTGAGATCTGAGGTCTTTGCTCTTGATTCTACCTTGACTTCTGAGTAGGCCACAGAACAGTAGTCTCCAACGTGAGCTGCTTTGCCTGGCCCATCTGTACGGCAGCAAAGTTTTCCCACCAGGCTAGTTCCCTTAGGGGAAAAGAAACTAGCTACCTTCTGGCTTTCTAATTGTGATAAAATATACACAACAGGAAATGCATCGTTTTAGACAAATTCAAGCGTTCATTCATGCCATCAAGTTCAGTAAGTGCAAGACAACGCTGAGTGTGTTCACTCTACCCTATCACCATGGCTACCTCTTAGCTCCAGAATTGTTTCGTCTTTCCAAACTGAAACTCAGCGTCCATTAGGTGCTGACTCCACATTGCCCCACGCCTGCGCCTCTTGTACCTCTACAAATCTGGCGACTGTAAGTTCCTCAGGTGAGTAGAGTCAGTATAGCATTTGGTCTTTTGTGACTGGCCTATTTCACTTAACAGAATGCTAGCAAACTTCACCCGTGCCACAGCAGCATGTGTCAAAAATCTCACTGCTCCTGAAGGCTGTATGGCATTCCCTCGTGTGTTTAAAATGTTTATTTATCTGTTTATCAACAGAAGGGCTTTTGGATTGCTTCCACCTTTTTGGCTATTGCGAATAATGTTGCCATGAATATTAGTGTATAAATATCTTTTGAATCCCTTAGGCAACTTTATGGTTATTGTGGTTAAAAAACACGAAACAAAGTTTACAATAACGATCATTGTAGATATACAGTTCTGTAATAAGAAATATATTCTCTTTGTAAGACATATGCAGAACTTCTCTAGTTTGCAAATCTTACATCTCTATCCATTGAACAACTCCTGCTTTTCCCTTTCCCACCCTAACCCCTGTATTTCCACTTTGTTTCTGGGGATTTTACTACTTCAGATACCACATGTACATGGCTTATGCAGTCATTGTATTTTTGTGACTGTTTATTTCACTTAGCAGAAGATTCTCAAGGTTCGTCTCTGTTGTTTGCATGGCAGGATCTTCTTTTTACAGGGTGACTGATATTCCGGTGTATATACATCACATTTACTCATCTGCTTGTCTACAGAGGAGCACACGTGTGGCTCCTTCTACCTCTCTATTCCCATAAACTAACTGCCATGCGCATAGGGCTTCAGGCCCTCGCTTCCGGTTCTCGGGAATGTGTACACCCAGGAGGGGTAAGGCTCCACTCTCTGGAGTAGTCCAGTGCATTATGGGTTGGCTCCAAGGCAGGGTGGCTTGGTGGGGCGCATCACAGAGGACAGCCTGTGGCAGGAGCAGGGAAGCAAGAGCAGCAAGGGAGGGAGAGACAGGCCACTTTCCTTCCCTTGTGGTGTATGCAGGCTGCCTGCCCAGGATGGGTGTGGCACTCACACCCTTAACCCTGGCCAGAGCTATGCCGAAAGGCAATTTAAATTATTCTAATTTATTATTGCTTTTATTAGTATCTGTTTATATTATAGTACAATGATATTTATGTTGAGAGACTCGTACATGCATATAATAACTTATTCATTTTCAATCCCTTTGTCCCTTGCCCCTAATCTCCTTTTCTATCTCCAAGTGTCTGTCTTCTAGTTTCCTGTCATTGCTTATTTATCTACTTATATTTTAGGTTTCTCATATAAGAGAAAGTGTGTGACATTTAACTTCTTAAGTCTGGCTTATTTTGCTAGAATAATGGTCTCAAGTTCCACCCATTTTCCTGCAAATGGCATGATTTCATCCTTCTTTATGGGTGAATGATATTCCATGGTGTACATATACCTCCTTTTATCTAACTATATATCTGTCCACAGGCATCTTGACTATGTCCAGAGCTTAGCTATAATAAATCATGCTGCAGCAAACATGAGTGCGTATGCATCACTCTAGTATGAAGTTTTTCATTCTTTTGGGAACACATTCAGGAGAGAAATAGCTATGTCAAATGGAATTCTATTTTTAGTCTCTTTGAGGAATCTGCACACTGATTTCCAGTTGGCATAGTAGTTTATATTCTCACCAACAATATAGGAGGATTCGTTTTGGGGGCGTCCTCGCTGGCATTCCTCATGTTTTGCCTTCCTGATGACAGCTATTCTAACTGGGATAAACGGATGCTCAAAGTGGTTTTTATTTGCATTTCCATAATGGCTAAGAGGCCGAGCATTTTTTCATGGAATTCTTGGCCATTTGTTCTTCTTTTGAGAAAGATCTAGAAAGTTCATTTGCCCATTTGTGATTGGGTAATTTTTTTTTTCTCAGAGTTAATAATTTTATCTCAAAACAGAAGAAGTTTTTCAATGTGTAGGTTTTAAGTATTTGGATTTTAAGACTAATAAAATGAATCTGTGAGGATCATAGTAAATCACAGTGCAAAAAAAAGTCATAAATTCTTTTCATTTGGCCTGAGAGGAGCAGTGGTTATGAGGTTGATTTGAGAATAGCCAGAAATCGGGGAGGGTGAGTAGTACAGGACTAGGGGATGCTCTAGTCTGTCTAGGCTCTGATTTGAGGCCCACCCCTTCTAGTTGTACAACTTGAATAGCTTACCCAAAGTCCCAAGTTGTAATTTCTTTCTTTGAAATAGGACCAAAAAAAAAAAAAAAAAAGGATTATAGTAGCTTCTATCATGTGATGAAAATCAAGTGAGGTAATGTGTGTAGAATGGGTAGGGACGTGGTATTCTTTATACAGTGGAGCATGACTTGGCTATAAAGATAAACTCAAGGATTTTATAGGTAAATGGATGCAACTAGAGACCATAGTCACAAGTGAGATAAATCAGACCAGCATGTGTAAACATCATAGTGTCTACATAGTATAAGAAACTAAAAGAGTAAATGAACCCAAAAGGTATAATAAATATTATGAAAGGGAAAGAAACCGCTCAAAATGAACGAATAACTGGGATGAGAAAAAGGAAATAAGGAAGGAAAAACATATTTATATATACAGGATAGTTAAGATAGCTGTCCTACTAATTTCTATTGGTTGACTAACGGAAATAGTTGATGCCTAATTGTTTTGAAATTCTGTATTTTTTTTATTCTCTTTAAAATAAATTTAAAATTGGAAATGCTTAGAGAGTACCTGGTGCAAAGTCAGGATGTGAACTGTGGCCATCTCTCTTCTGTAGTCTGCCCTCAGGATCTGCGGATTCCACGTGCCTGGGCGTGGCCAACCTCAGATGAGAAGTATTAGGGAGAATGATTCTGCACTAGACTCGTGCGGGCTTTTCTCATCACTTCCTTAATAATATCTACAGCCATATGCACTGCATTGGATACTACAAGTAATCTAGAAATAACTTAAAGCGTGTAGGAAGATTGCATAGGTTATATGTGAATACTCCGTTATTTTATATGATGAACTTGAGCATCCTTGGATTTTGGCATCTTTGGGGGTCCAAGGACCAATCACCCATGAATGCCAAGAGGCAAGTGTATTCCTATGCTGACCGGTTTTCACTTCCATTCCAGAAGATTTTTTTAAAAAGGCATGAGGGCAGAAACTACAAAGACAGTGAAAACACCAGTGGCAGCCAGTGACTGCATGCATGTGTAGGGGGCTCAGTGACCAGAGGACTGAGCACTTTTTAGGGCAGTGTCGCTGTTCTGTATGACAAGGGAAGATACATACTATTGTACATTTGTCAAAACTAGCAGGATGTTCCATGCGAAGAATGAGCCCAGACTCTAGGGTAATGTATTAATTGTGATTCCTCAGTTGTAAGAAGTGCCTTGAACTTCAGGATGTTAGCAATAGGGAAAACTGCTGCAGAGGAGGGATCTGAATTCTCTGCACCATCTGTCCAGTTCTTCTATAAACCTAAAATTATTCCAAAAGAGAAAGTTTATTTTTTTAAGGCATGGCAATAAACCAAATATTAAGTACCATCCCACCTCCCCCAGATCCCCTCAACCTAGAGAAACCCTTTACTGTACCAATAGGTGTTTAATTTCTCCCACCATCTATCTCCCTCTCCGTTTTTATTTTTCACCAACTTTTCTTCTATGGTGCCACAGAATGAAACGGAAATGGGATTTCAGTCAGATCTGTCAGTGTCTGGCTGAGAGAGGAATTCCCAGTCCTCTCCTTTTGAGCACAGCACTGGCGATGAGACACTTTCCACCTCTCCTTTCGTGGGAAAAGAATGCAAGCAGCACTGAAATAGACTTTTCAAGGGGCTGGGATGAGCTATGAGGGAGCCCACAACGTAGCCTTGATCCACATGTCAGATTAGAAACTTCATCTGCGGCACGTTCTTGTCCTAATTCCAAGGTATCTGTGTTTATTGTCTTCACTGCAGAATGTTAGTTGCTTAGAAATAATGAAAATTTAGGATTATCCCGAGTGTGTTTAAGTCGCACACAGGCTGACTCTACTCTATGGGGTGCGTGCTTAGAAAATGCACTTGGGTTCCGCAGGCTCTGAGACATTTATGGTAATAGGGTTGCCTGTTCCCTCCAAATGAAGAAAAGTATGGGAAGAGAGTATCGTTTTCACTTAATGCCAGGAAGATCAATAACGCATTTGTATAGAAATGCTCTGGCTTGAGCAATTTGCTTTTCTGAGGTCAAGAGAATTCACCCTTTGGAAAGGAAATGCAATCACACGCATGGCGATTGTTCCTGGCATTGGACATGCAGTCTCATCACCTACTAGTGCTCTGTGAGATTTCAGGCAGGCTCCATGAAGACCAGGACATCGAGCAAAGGCAAATGCTGTCAGTGTACAATGCTCACAGGTATTTGAGACGTGGGTATAATGAAGTTTGTGATACTGAGAGTGCTGGAAGCCTTTCAATTCTTCCTTCACGTGCCAAGCAGAGCTGCCATTCCCCACTTACCAGATGCCCTTCTTATGGTTCTGAGCCCTCCACCACCCTTGCTAATGGTAGGCCCATTGTGTTTGCCTTGTGTGGTTGGCCTTTGGCCATAGCTTATTAGGTCAGATCAGGCTTCTGACCTCGGAGAACAAATTCTGAATGAGGAGACGCAGAAGCTCGAGTCCACTTGGCGCCCCTAGGGTCCTAAGGTCATGTGAAGACAGAGCCTGGGCTTGTATCATGGGAAGCGAGAAGCCTGAGTGGGGTGAAGAGCAGAGGTCAAGCCCTTGTATCGGGAAGCAGACGTGCAGGGAGAGACAGGACCACACTGCCCCTGAGAGAGGGGCAGGGACAGAGTAGGGCACTGATGTCTGTTCAGTTCCCCGGAGGCCCACAGAGCTTCCTGCGGCATGATCCCAGGAGACGTCCGCCTGCCTCAGACTTACTGCCTTGGAATTGTGCTTGTTTTGGGGGTCAATATTTATTTCCACTGAATGCCCGAGGAAGAAAACACTGAATCTAGGAGTTTGCACAGACAACCAAAGCAGACTCCACAAGTCAATCAACCCTAAAACGGGCAAAGGATACCTATAGACCTTTCTCTGGAGAAGGCACGTAAATGACCAGGAAGCACGCAGAAAGGCACTCAGCTATTTAGTCATCAGACCAGAGCCCCCAAGGAGATACCTCTTCATACCCTCTTCACACCCATTAAGATGGCTGTCACTAAAAACAAGTAAAATAAAAATATCTTTATGATTCTTCAGGAAACTGGAGGTGGAATTATCAGGTACTCTGAAATCCCGCTCTTCTGTGTGTGAGCGAAGGTGTCCCCCAAAGAAGAAAAGGCCGTCTCGAACCCACGTAGAGAGGAATGGATGAATGAATAAACTAAACATGGTTTCTACATACAGCAGAATGTTACTCAGTTCCTAAAAGGAAGGAAATTCTGATACGTGCTACAACAGTCATCCTTGTGAAATACGATAGACACAGAGGGACAAATGTCAGACTCCAGACAGTGGCACCAAGTAAGGTAAATGCACAGAGACGGAGACCCAGGAGGCCATTCGCAACTGGAGTGAGGGGCGAGTGGCGAGGGGAGGCTTCCTATCACCGAGCTTCTAGCTGGGATGATGAAGTTTCTGCAGAGGGACCGTGGTGATGGCCGCATGGCCCTGGGAGGGGCATTACTGCTACTGCTGAGCCAGGCACTTCCAGCCAGAGCAGTGAATGTTGCAGGTACCTATGTTTCTCCATTAAATAACTAAATTAAGAGTGATGAGATTAGGCTCCTTTGCTATTATTTTGTCACAGCTGTTTACCAGAAGCACTGGCCCTCACAGCCAAGCCTCCTGCGGGAGACCTGCGTTTCCCCACGCAGAGGTCGTGGGCGGCCCATCCGGCGGAAGCTAGTTGCTGACTGGTGTTGCATCCAAAGGAGCCGTGGGCTGCCACAGTAAAGAGAGGAAGACTGGCTCTGTGAGCTCCGCAGAACTTCCCTGCGTGCTTGACGGACACAGTTGCTTGCGGCACTCACCACCCACTGCACATGTGCTGCTGTAGATTTTTAAAAAATACTGGTTCTATCTGCACCGGACACCAAGGCTCTCTTCTGGGTTGTGAAACTCAAGTGAGGGAGGATGCTCACCATTGACTCCTCTGTACTAAGGAAAAGCTGAAAGCAATCTAAATGCCGAAGGTCAGAATGCAGCTAATTATGATCTGTCCTTATAGACTATTGCGCGGACATTAAAATCGTGTTTCTAAGGATATTTTACGCAGTAGCGAAAATCCCACAATGTAATGTTAAGAGGTTTTCATGAAAGAAAAACAGCCCACAAGGCTGGATATTCATCATGTTCCACTTTGGTTATAACCTTGTCTACACTGAAAACCATCACAGAGAAAATGCTAACATCTTACTGAGAATTAATTTCATGATAGAAAGAAGATAGGTAATTTGATTTTTTTCTCTCTTTATATGTTGTTTTCTTCTTTAATTTTCTTTCTTTCTTTCTTTCTTTCTTTCTTTCTTTCTTTCTTTCTTTCTTTCTTTCTTTCTTTCTTCTTCTTTGTTGAGACTGGGTCTCGCCATGCAGTTCAGGCTGGCCTTGAGCTCACTTTTGTAGCCCAGGCTGGTCTCAAACTCTCACCAATCCTCCTGCCTCAGCCTCCCAAGTGCTGGGACTAGAGGTGGGCACCACCAAGCCCAGCTTAACATATGTTCTTATATTCAGGAACATGAAAAGTATTAACTTTTTCTTTTTAATGAAAGTGAGGCAGGTTAGCTCAGGCGCATAGAGCAAGCACGGTGCAGCACCCCTGGGAGTGCCGAAGGGCGATGATTCCCAGGGGCCTTGGCCTGGGTCTCAGGCTGCCCTTGTGCCACGAGCGTCCCTGCATGATCATTTCAAGAGCAGGTTCCTCCAGAGACCCAGATTGGCGCCTCATTTATTTTGTTTGTCTCTGACTTGAAATGGAAGTGCGGCCACCTGTATGTTTCATTGGAATCTGTGGCTGAGTTCAATCGCTTATCGGCATGTCCACGTTTTTTCTCATTGTTCTCCTCGTCCGATGTCCCTGCTGCCCCACCTCGAGCTGCCCCTCATCTGCTGCTGTTTATTCACAGGGGGGCAGACCCACTTTCCGCTCTGGGCCACTGAGGCCCCATTGTCCACCAGGTTAGAGTTCCTTATTTGAGGAGAGGAGCGATTCCTGCCCGGGATTCCAGGGCTTGTTTATGAGCTGCATACCAGTTCCTTCAGGAAACTATAAATTCATCTTGTTTTGAGTTTTACAGAAAAAAAAAAAAAGATTCCTCTTTCCTCCCAATAAAATGTATTCCCATCTTGCTATTGTATAGAGTACCTAAACTTAAAACAAAACAGAAGTTGGTGACATACTTCCTAGTGTTAACCTCACAGGCATTATTACAAAAGGAAAATCAGATCAACAACTCAAGAAGTGCTTTTTTTATACTGCTTATTTTGGCCATTTTCTGGAAGGGCGTGGTACTTAGGATTCTGGGGAAATAGTTACACTTGTGTTTCACAATGCAAGTCATCCACAGTTTAAACTTTTTCTCTGTTAAAAATGTAAATATGATTTATGGGTGTTTGAATGACAATTATCAAAGTGAGATTATGTGAAAACAGTTTAACTTACTAAAATCTATAATGATGAAGAGATACGACTCTTGCAAGAACTTATGCTTGCAATAGCTTTGAGGAATGTGCTGTTGTCTGCTTTAGCCTCAATGATGATGTGTTCTTTAAAAAAGCCACCATTTCTAGATGGATAGAACTATATTCTCTGAAGATTTTGAAAACAGGGCCCTTTTTTTTTTTGCCATAGTGGAAGCAATTGGGCCATTAAAATGATTGTCTGTGAGAGGGAAAGAATTTGTTCAATGGGAAGGAAAAACTGGAAAAGCAGGGCAAAAGAAATAAGGGGGAAAGATGCATTTATGTATATAGGCAAGAGAATCTGGATAATTGTACTGCTGGTCTTTTGAAAGGAGCAGTTAATTTTCAAATTTTTTCTTTTTATTCTTATTTTTTAATTTTAATTTCTTATAACTTTTACTGTTGCTTTAAACCAATTTTGGATGTTTATGTATGGTAACCTAAACAACTAATTTGAAGATAACTTCATGCAAATCAGCAACCATTGTTGAATTCCTATTGCTTTGGTTAGTGAAATTTTGTACTGTTTCTAATGCTGGCTTTTTTTAAATTGCTATTTTATGTTCTTTAAAAATAAAAATTTTAAAAAATGATTGTCTATTTTTAATACAGAGACTCTACAAGATTGAGACATAAAGTACTCTTAAAACACCATATAAAGAAGCAAAACCTTACAATGAACATGAATTCAGAGTACTAAAGCCTGAGCAGCCAGGGCCGTTCAACTTGGTTCCATGAGCGCCGTGTACCTTTGAGGGTCTTGTTTGACGCCACTGAATATTAAGACTGTTTGGACACAAGTGTAGCTGCTGCAGCCACAGCTATGGCATGACAGTAAACCAACAATATGCTTGGGCTATCATCACCTCAAAGTCAGTGTTAGATCATACCAGAGAGCTTAGCTATAGCCGCAGGGAAGAGAAGAAAGGTCAAGGTCAAGACCATGATGCTGCAGGGGTTGAACTCCTTCACTGTAACAACACATTGATCTTCAGGGACATTTTATTAATCATGAAGAATAAATGTAAATATTGAAAAGTGTAAAAGAAAAGATACTCAATGGAAAGAGACATTTCATTTTCCTAGTAGAGGCAGTGCTTGCTTCCAGAGGGCAGTCAGAGAGACCTCAAAGGCAAAGAAAACACCCAGCTTCCTTGTGGACTGAATGTTCTTGTCACTCTGATTCATTAGTTGCAATGCTGTGCCCACGCTGATGGTATTAGGAGCTGGGGCTTTCGAGAGGGGATTAGGTGCTGAGGAAGAAACTCTGACGAAGGAGATTTGTACCCTTCTGAAAGGGACCCTAGAGAGCACTCCTGCCCCCTCCTTTCTTCCGGTAGGACACAAGGAGGGTGCTGCAGTGTGCACACTGGCAGAGGACCTCAACAGAATCTCATCATGCACTTTAATCTTGCAATTCCAGCCCCCAGAACTGTGAGAACTTTGTATTCCATTGCTTAGAAGCCACATGCTTATGGTACTTTGTTGTAGCAGCTTGAATAAACTAAGCCTTGAGAATGCACACAGCGTGGTCAGTCCTAGAAGCTTCCAAAGATGGTAGCTACAGGGGCTGGGGAGATAGCTCCATGGCACAAGTGCCTGCCTGGCAAGTACAAGGTTGTGAGTTCGAATCCTGGTCCCGCAAAAAAACAAAAACAAAAACAAAGATGGTAACTACAAATGAACACATGCAAAGCACAGGTTACAAGGATCAACTGTTTAACTTCTGTAAACTTTCATAAAATGTGGATATTTATGGTGGCATTAACAATACAGTATTGATTAACAAAATGAATCTTCTAAAAGTGGGAAGAAGAAATAATTAAAGGGAAATAGTGTACAATTATGGCAAGGAAGATCTGTAGTGAGACACAGCAAATGTCGTGCAATTCACCCATATAAGATGTATAAGTGGGTGATTTTTAATATAGGTGAAGATTTGCTCTATGGCCACCAAAAGCAACTACAGAATATCTTAGTGACCCAAGGAGAAATCTCGTGTCCCTTGGCTGTAGCTACCACACCTCTCCCGTCTCCTCATCCCATAACTTCCAGCCTTAAACAATTGCAGATCTAATTTCTATCTACATAGGGTTGCCTATACTGGACATTTCATATAAATTGAAATAGTATAATGTGTGGTCCTTTGTGACTGATTTTTTGCCCTTAGCAGAAGATTTCTGAATGTTGTGGCATGCATTAGCTCTTCATTTATTTTCATTGCTAAATAATAGTCTATTATGTGAATACTTCACATATTTTTTCATTCATTGGTTGATAGACTTATATGTGCTTTCTCTCCGATTGGGGTTATCATGAATAATATTACTGTGGACACTTGCATGCCAATCTTCATGTAGACATGTGTTGTTCCTCCTGGCACACATGCAGGAGTAGAACTCTTAGATTGCAGGGTAAATTTATTTAAACTTTTGATCAAAAATAATTTCAAATATGACATCAAAAGTTTGTTAGGTTTTTGGTCTAAAATGGTCTATATAGAGCCAGATGTGGTGGTGCACACCTGTAATCCCAGCACTTGGGAGGCTGAGGCAGGGGCATCAGTAAGAGTTTGAGACTAGCCTGGGCTACAAAAGTGAGCTCAAGTCCAGCCTGAACTGCATAGCGAGACCCTGTCTCAAGAAGACAAAAACAAAACAAAACAAAACAAAAATGGTCTCTATATAACTCAAGTAGATAATCTTTTTTTTTTAAATTTTATTTATTTGTTTGCTTGTTGTGTTTGTTTGTTTCTTTATTTATTCATTTTGTGGCTGGCTCAGCCTGCCCTGGTGGTGGCGCTGGCGCAGCATGTGGTGCTGGGGATCGAACTGCAGTCCCCGCAGTTGCCTGAGCCCTCCTAAGCAGGCGCTTTAGACCACTGAACCATCTCGCCGGCCCTCAAGCAGATAATCTTTAGGGAACTCATCAGAGCTATCGTCACCTGAATAAGGCAGCCAATTCAGGTCCTTGGGGCTCCTGCCAATTTCTCATTGCTGGGTACCAGGGCTTTTCTCTGTTGATTGGGATTCATGCACACAGCACTTATCTTCAAAATAATGCGACATCTTACGAATAATTCTGCTTCTTGTGATAGTAACTCTCAGGGGGAAAATGACAAAGACTAGTAGAGCTCAACCAAAATGTTGAGCTGCTTATACAAAGCCAGATAGTGGGTTAGCATGGAGCTGCAAAAGGTCTTGAACCACCGGTCTGCCATGCCTGTGCCTAAGTGATGCAAAACGTAAATAGTGAGCCAGTTACAGGATTCTCCGAGGGAGGCTGACATAAACATTGCTTCAAAGTAAACAGTCCTCAAGTTTCCAGGTGTAGGTAGGGCTATCACCCAAATAATTTTGGGAAAATTTGAAATAAATATGTTTTACTAGCTCTAGGATCATGTTCTAACTTTCTGTGTATTTTTCTGTATAAAAGCTTTCAATACTTTTGAAAAATTTTATCTGAAGACTGTACATTGAGGCTAACTTGTATGCATTTTCTTCATTCATTCAAAGCCAGTGCTTTGTGTGGTAGCAAGATTACAAGAGAAGCGTTGCCTGGGTGGGGAGGGGAGAAGTGGTGGAGCTTGTGGAACTCTGAAGGTTTGGTAGCAAGGGTTTTGGGTTTCATTCTATTTTCTTTGGGAAACTATAGTTGGGTCTAAGGAGGGAAATGATGTGATATGTTTAAAAAAGATACCTGTGGAATGGTGAAGATACTGGGGCTAATGCAACAACTCAGAGCAGCGACCACGGTGGCTGGGGTTATGGAGGGAGAGTGCAGATAGACGGAGGAGAAGGACTGAGGACATATTTTGTGTGTAGCTGTGGGAGATGAGACAACGAGAGAGGGAGACAATCAAGCATAACTTGGATTTCTTGTTAAGGCATAGAGTGCATGGTGGTAGCCTTCACTGAAATGTAGAAAACCTGGAAATAACAAGCATGGTGGGAAAAATAACAAGTTTGTTTTTGGCTGTGTGAAACACGAAATGCTTGTCTGGCTTCCAAGTGGAGGGAGAAAATGAGCATCTGTGCACTTCTCAAAGGTGTGGCTGGGCTGGAGAGGCAAACGTGGGCACTTCCAGCCTACAGACGACGCTGGAAGCCATAGGAGCACGGAGACAGAGGGAGAAACACAGCGGGAGCCCCCAGTCTGCGGACCATCATAAGCAGGCAGATAGTTGCTCATAGGTCAGAGAAGAAAGGAAGGAGACAGTGAAGCAGAGCAAACAGGCATGGAGATTTAAGGCTGGGAACAAGAAGGCATCTCTGGCTGACTGTTTTAATTTTTTTTCAAATACGTAGAAGGCAAGATTAGCAGTGAGGAACTCGGTGGAGAGAGAACAGAGAAGAAACGACTTGGGAAGTTTATTTTGTTCCATGAGGAAATATGCATACTGTTAAGTCAGGACTATCAGGTTCTGTTAAAGATCAGATGAGTCACCTTCCCATGACTTGGCCAAAATCCTTGACACCTGCACCTTGAAGAGGGCAGGTCTGCTCTAGCTCATGGTTTCAGGCTATGGTCACTGGCTCCAAGGCGGAAGCGTCTCTGTGGAAGGACCCGGAGGAGCGCTGCTGCTTGACTGGTAACAGCCTGGAAGTAGAGAGCAGGAAAAGTCGAGTGGGATGGGCTGGAGCCCAGATGAACTCAGGGACCACAGCCCCAGGACCCACCCAGACACACCTGAAAGTGCACTTCACCGACCCAGGCACCTCTCCAGCCAGTCAAGTTGACAAGCATGATTAACCACCACAATGACCACTTAAGACAATTAAAGTGAAATCAAATTATTTATTGATTGTGAGATAATCTTTTTGAGATGCAAACCATAGCACTGGATAACAGTGGATCTCAGGGCTCAAATGCCATACTCTCTCCCAAACGCCAGCTAGGGAAGGAGAAAGCCTCCATGTAGTATAAATGCGTTCATAGCGTGCTTCGACTTTTGTTAATGACTTTTCTTAATCAGATGGAGCAAGTTCCAGACCTGGAGCTTTTTCAGCTGATGTCGCACTAGGCAGCAATCTAGTAACACTGCTTGGTTTTCATTGGAATTGATTTTTTAACGCTGGTTAGCTTTCTATGAATAGTGGTTTTTCACTTATGTTAGTGATATACAATTTTCATTTAGAATAGAATGATGTGACTTTAAAACCTGAGGCCATATGAAGAAAAATCTGGTAAATAACAGAGCGAGTATGACTATGTGATCAAAATGGTGAGGATGACATAGAAAAGACTCAGAATGGGGGTACCCTAGCCCCTCACATTTCCCTTCCTGCTGTTCCTTAGCATAAGCACAGCTAGCTTCTTTCATTCCTAGGAGTCGGTCTCATAGCCCCAGAAGTGGGTGGGCAGTGCTGTGGGTGGGACTAGTCTGATAAATTAATAGCCCAGTAGCTCAGGAATCACCTCGCGTGCGGATCTAATGACAAGTGGCTGTGAGCTGTGATGGGCGCCCTGCAGAGGAGCAGGTGGCTGCCCTGCAGGGCCCTGCGCCTGCCCTGCACTCCCGCCCCAGCTGTGCTTCTGCAGCAGTTCCTCCTTGCTGCCATCTGCACCCCCTTCCCTCTGTGACTTTGTCACTCTGCTTCAGCACTGTTCCTGTAACCTTCAGCACTCCCACTGCCCTGCTGTGCAAGGAAAACTGGGCTCATGTTTCTAACCAGTCTAACTTCAGTGAGGGCCTTTGGCCTTGGGAGGGCCTGGGCACTGCCATCAGCTGCCTCTGGGCCTGTGGGATTCTCCTCGTCGGTAAAGCCTTAAAGGAATATCATTCTCTAAGCTAAGAGTGCCCCTTTCTTGATAGGAGGAGGGGAAAGCCGCTCTTTGTTCCCTTCTGCGTTTCCAGCCATAGGAAGGCTTGCTTTTAGCAACAGTGCCTCACAGGGTGACCAGCTCTTTCCGATTTGCCTGGCATTGTCTCTGCATTAGAACTGAAAGCTTCGCCTTCTGAATCTCAAGCATATTGGAATGGTTGGTCACCAACCTTCTACCCAGGGATGCTTGGGCCTAGTGTACGCTTCTGTGGGGGAGGGTGCTTCTCTTGGACGTTAAGGAAGGTTTGGATAATGGTGTCCTGTGAACTGTTTGGACAAAGCTAAACAGTACTAAATGATTTCCTCATTCCAATTTAGACCACAGTGAAAGTATTAAAACCAGGCTGTTTTTGTTAATAGAAGTTATGCAATGCACGGAGAGAAGAGTTTGTTGCATCAGCAATGGCTTTAATTAAGCTGAGCCAGAAAAACCTGCAAAGAGCTATTCTTTTAGGCATGTTTATAAAACCCGCTGTGTCCACAGCAAACCCTCAGCTGCAGTCAGCTTCTACAGGTGGCACGGATCCCGTGTACAAAACAGGTCACGCTCACCTAAAATATTTGGGAGATGCAGTGTGCAGCTTTAAGATAATATTAGTTACTATGATAAATATCTCTTAAAGGCACAACACTTAACACAATAGAATTTAATTTCTCATTGATATAAAGTCAAAACAGGTTCTCCCTATCTGTTGGTAATTCTCCTCCTGTCAGTAACTCAGGGACCAAGATTCCTTCTGCTTTTGGTACCTTTCACATATGGCCTCTGAGATCTGCACTGGGCCAGTAGGAGAGCAACACACATGAAATTTCATGTGTGGGCAAGTTGGGACAGAGCAACCTAGGCATGGCAGACATTATGTATGCAAATCTCTCTAGCTACCTTGGTCACAGGCCATACCAAACTGCAAAGTGACCTGAGAAAAGCTGTCTAGATAATGCCCAGCAAGAAGTAGTAGACTGGAAGAAAGCTAGCAGCATGTCCTGCAGTTTGCTAAATCTGGCAGCCCTATGCTGAAGGCACGTGTCCTGAGAGAAAGCCAAGCAGCAGCTGTGTTGCCTTTTATGGCGTAATCCCAGAAGTTGCATAGCATTTTCCTGCTTGCTTAGATAGTGGCTGTCAAGCTCACATTGCGAGGATAGCATATGGATGAGATACACATCTACCTATCTATATGTCCATCCATCTATCCATCTATCCACCCATCTGTTGTATATGTACCTATCTCTCTATCATCTATCTATCTATCTATCTATCTATCTATCATCTATCCATCTTGGAAAAGTATTATCTTTGGAGCAGTTGCCTTTTGTTCAGATGAGGAGACTTAGATACAAATGACTTAATGAGGTGACAATGCCAATGAGTAATGAGGCCTGCCTCCATAGCCATGGTCACTCCCCCAAATTCAGATTCAAGCTCATGATTGACAAGAACAGAGAAAGCATTAGAGCTAGCATACATTCTAGGTTCTCAGGAGAAAGATTTCCCAAAGATTAGAGAGAAAAGATAGGCCAGATGTCACAGTCAGGGACTTTCAAATACATAGCGTCTCTAGAGGGTTGGGATGCTCTCAGAAATGTCACTCTGGATCTGCAGTTGCAAATGCCTCTGCTATGAAAGGGGGAAGGGAGCTGATAAAACAGAGGCTGCGCAGGAAATTCTCTGATGCTCTTAGGTTTTATAAGGGCAGGAACAAAAATGGGAAGGAAGAGAACTCAACCAAGGACAAATAGAAGTCAGTGGCTGAGAATTGTAGGAATAGTGGCAGGAAGTGTGGACGC
>PVKN010008728.1:0-24737 GCA_004027915.1 Capromys pilorides | reverse complement strand
CTGGACAAGTTTCTTTGCTAAGTAAATTACAAGAAAAATGAGAAAGGAGAGAGAGAGAGAGAGAGAGAGAGAGAGAGAGAGAGAGAGAGAGAGAGATTAACTAAGACCTGAAAACAAAAACAAAAGCTCTGAAGCCCCTTCCACAAAACAACCGACTGCAATTATGTGGATTTCATTTAGCTCTTGGAGCAAATAAACAAACTAGCCGCACGGGCACAGACGTGTGGCAAAGGCATTTGGAGGCTGGCTGGCTGTCTAATGACATTAAAGGGACTGTTGATATTTTTAGGCATGCTAATGACAGTGTGGTTATTGTGGTTTTTGTTTTAAATAGAGACCTTATCTGTAATCTTTCTCTACAGAAGCATTTAGGGATGACATGATACATTGCCTGGGATTATCTTCAAAGCATTCCAAGGGAGCGGCAGAGAGCAGGGAATAGACAAGGCACACTCAGGTGTGAGCTGCTCCTTGTCACAGCTAGGGTGGGTATCTGGGCTTGCTAGCTATCTTCTCTCTACTTTGGTAGATGTTTGATGATTTTCACAATTAAAACAGTAGGGGCGACATTCATTCTTTTTTTTTTTAAGCTTTTTGTTTTGTTTTATTTTGTAGTTAATTATGTTATTTGCAGCTTGGACTCTGGTCCCCCTGTTTCAACCTTGCACACGCTGGGATTACACCAAGCATGATTTTGGTGGCCCCTGGAGGTGGGTGGGGTGGGGTGGGGCCAACACAGTATTCGGTACTTGCCAGTCAGGCGCTTAGACTGCTGAGCTATCTCCCCAGCCCACTACATCCATTCTTATTGCATCTATAGACTATGTGCAAACAGTGCTTTATTTTTTTTCCAGTGATAAATATACTAAAGGCCAAAGAAGCAGAAAAAAAAAAAAACCCACTTTCATTCATTTTCTTCTGCAAAAAATGTTAAGTTACAGGTTTTTTTTTTTTTTTTTTGTATTTTATGGAAGGATCTACAGGGTGCTCAGGGTCTCACTACTAGATTGTACTCATAGTGATCCACCTGTTCGTAGCCTCCTAAGAGCTCAGATTACAGGTGTGCGCCACCACACCCAATCTCAATTGCCACCTCAGCACACCCCCACACAGCAGGCCCGGGGATCAAACCCCAGACCTCTGCGCCTGCTTGCAGTCGCTTTAATTCACTGAGCTATTTGGCTGGCCCTATAGTTGTTATTTTACAAATAAAAGACAATACTTTTTATTTTTTTTTTCTGTGGTTCTGGTGATCAACCCCAGGGGTGCTATACTACTGGGTTCCATCGCCAGCCCTTTTTATTTTTGGAGACAGAGCTTTGCTAAGTTGCCTAGGCTGGCCTTGGACTTGTGATCCTCCTGTCTCAACTTCCCAGAGAGGTGGGAAAGCAAGCGTTTGGTACCATGCCCGTGTTTTCTTTTCTTTTCTTTTTTTTAAACACGAGAAAGTGCCAGCTCTGGTTTGAATCTGAGATTGGCAGTTATCATTTGTCCTTGACCAAGTGACCTCCCTTTCCTGCCTCAGCTTCTTTCTCTGGGAAGTGGAGGTCATGACTGTAATACTATCTTGGGGCTCCTGTGTAAGATGGATAAGCAAATAAGGTGGTACAGACACCGGCGCCCCCCGGAAGTATCCCCTAAGCGTGACCCCCTCTTCTTCTGCCTGTGTCTGCACTGACAGTGCTGGGCTCCTCCTTCCCACTGGTCTTCCCTGAGTGGCTACTGGATGTGGGGCACCGAGCAGGCCTGGAATCACTGGGTTGGGGGGACTTCTGCACCCTCCTCCGACTCTGGCCCAACTCTGGGCCATTGTTCTGATTGTCCTGGCCACTGGCCAGCCTTCTGGTCCCTCGGGAGCTGTTTGCCTTAGAAGTTTGTAGCTCTGTCCTCCCACATGTATAATAAAACTTGTGCTTATACTTGGCCGGGAGGGGCTAATTGTTCCCAGCTCAGTTTCTGTGCTGGCAGTGCTAGCCTCCTCTTTCTCTCCCTCACCTTCCCCAGAGTCCCAATTAGGATGCTGCTGCAGCCAGCCAGCACCGGCACACTGGGCGGCAGCCCCCTGCCCCTGGGAGGCTTGGTGGCCTTGGCTTGGCTGCCT
Source organism: Capromys pilorides (assembly GCA_004027915.1). Classification (NCBI taxonomy): domain Eukaryota; kingdom Metazoa; phylum Chordata; class Mammalia; order Rodentia; family Capromyidae; genus Capromys; species Capromys pilorides. Next base: position 22,636 of record PVKN010008728.1, on the reverse strand, counting down.
TCCCGGGAGCGAGAAAGCTGTGCCAGCTCTGGACCTGCCCTCCTGTGCTTGCAACATAAGCAGAAAATGGAATTCACAATGGAAACCCATTCCTTTTCTGTCCAGCCTCCCCCACGTTACAGTACTAAAGCCAAGGCTGCTAGTCCTAGGGTTGATCTTGGCGATGGCCCAGGTAGCAAGCATGGTGCAGAGGGGCACAGGAGGTCCCACGATGTGGCAGCCATCACCTCCAGGTCACCAAGTCCCCGGAGTCTATAGCTCTTGCCGGGTCCTCCCTGGCTTTCCCTGAGGGATACACCCCTTAAATAATGTGCCTCTGTTCCTTTCCCTAGAAGGAGCCCCACATCCCGAGTGAGCTCACTGCGGCTGGCACCCTCCCCAAGGTGCTGGGGGCAGGCGCTGCTTCCTCGAAATACACAGACTGTGTATGTGTGATTTGCCGTCAACTCTTGCAGGACTCCTCATGCTGGGCCGGGAGAGGAGAGACGCAGGCCTGGGCCCTTGGTGTGGGTCATCCGGGAGAGGGTGACCAAGAAGCCCTGACTTTCAGCACAGTGACAGCTTCTGCACATTTCCCATGCCACTTTCAGCCACTGTCACTGTAGATGCTGCGGGACGAGTCTGCATCCTCAGACTTCCTACATTGCCTTTCTAACCCCAGATTAAAGTGAGTAAGTTCTCTGGGCTGCCCCCGATCCAATGACTTGGGTCCTCAGAGGAAGAGGTGACCAGCCCTGGACACCCATGAAGGGAGCTCGAGGGTGCAGGCGGCCACCCGCAAGCCAATGGCAGAGGGCACGCAAGAAGCCAAATCTGTTCACACTTCAATCTTAGACTTGAGTCCCTATGAAGAAACTACTTCTGTTGTTCAAGCCACCACTCTGTGACAGCAAGTTGAGGGAATAAATGCAGGACTACCGCCCAGTTCCTTCTCTGAGTGCTTATTATGTGTTCGTCACTGTGCTGAATGGAGTACAGATGTCATGGCGGTTAACCCTCACGTGACTCTAAAGAATGGGTCTCACCACCCTTATCCCTCAGAGAGGACATCAAATGGCAGTTCCCCAGCAGCCAGTGCAGTGCACGTAGTAGGTGCTCAATAAATACTTATGGAAGGGCTGAAGCACAGGTGTGTTGAACAGCTGGTCCAAGCAGCTAGCCAGAGGTGAGGGCAGGATTCACCCTGAGTCCTAATCTTGCACTGTGTACCACACATAGCCCAAGGACCTGCCCCGGCAAGACACCCGTCAGCTATGGTATGATGTAAGAAGAGAGTGTGGGGCTTTTCTGTCTGGTCCTGGCTACACCAGCTGGGCTGGGCTGGAATAAACCTGGATTATTTAGGTGTCAGTGTCACGGTGGTGGCCCAGCTGGCTCCTGCCCTGCTCACTGCTGGGCCCTGGCCTCACTTTCTTGAAGGAAGTGTGTGCGCCCAGGAGTTCAGGCAGAGGGGACCCCTCCTGTTCCTCCCTTGCCTTCCCTGCATGCCCCAGGGCCTCACGCTTCCTCCTGGGGCAGAGCGACCCTCGTACCTTGTAGCCCTGGTTGATGCCATTGATGAACTGGGGGCTGGGGGCGTTCCAGGTGAAGCGGATGGTCGTGGAGTTGGTGGCCTCCGCATGCACGTTGCCCGGGGGGACTGTGGGAACTAGAGATGAAGAGACAGGGTGGGTGGAGGAGCCCATCAGTCGGCTCTGCTCAGTTGGACAGAGAAAGTGCGGGGCGGGGGTCCAGAGACTCCTTTGCTGCCCTCTGCAGTTGCCCCTTTGCGTAGACCCCAGGCGCCCTTTTCTTATCCCTGGATGAGCTCAGGTCCAGTACACCTGGCCTGATCCCTCCTGGGCACCGATGAAGGAAGTGGTGGCCAGGCACATGCCACGTGTGGTGCTGAGGAGGGCAGGTGTCAGGCAGGTCACAGCAGTCAGTGTCTTGTGACCCAGTGCATGAGAATCTTCGCAGTGTGTCCTCATACCCCGAAGCCTCTGCCCCTCCCCACTTCCCACCCTGACACTTCCACTCCAGGGCCTGCTGCCTTCGAACTGGATGCAGGGTGGCGGTCTCACCCAGGTGTGACAGTGAGGGCCTGGATGAAGCAAGCGACTCGGTCAAGGTACTCAGAACCCGGCAGGCAGAGAACCCAGCAGACACAGGCCCCGGCAGGCACAAGGCCCGCGGCAAGGGCCGCAGAACCCAGCAGACACAGGCCCCGGCAGGCACAAGGCCCGTGGCAAGGGCTGCGCCTGCTGCTCCAAGGCCTCCGTCCCTACCCACCTCCCTGCAGCGTCCACTCGGTGACCTTGCTGCTGTAGACACCGAGCCCAGCACTGTTGTAGGCAGCCACTTCGATCTCGTAGTTAGTCCAGATGATGAGGTCCTCTAGCAGCAGGTTGTTGACGTCAGCATCTGTGATATTCTTAAACTGGTAGCCAACAGGCAGCCCGGCCAGGCAGTACCTAGGGCAGTGATGGCAAACCTTTTAGAGTGTTCACTGACACAAACAGCCCACTGAGGCCTGCGGGCCACAGGTTCGCCACCACCGACCTAGGTGAAGAGGTGGGGAGGGTCATCCCCAGGAGGTGGCCTAGAACACCACTGCCTGCTGGAATGTTCCACGACAGTGCAAATGCTGTACTGTGCTATTCCATCGGGCAGCCGCCGTCATGTGTGGCTGTTGAGCACCTAAGATGTGCCGGGGCAGCTGGGAAGCCAAGCTGGGCTCTGATGCTTTTTTTTTTGGCTGGCTCAGGTTGCCTTAAGGGTGGGGGTGGGGGTTGAACTGCCATCCCCTGTGCCTGACTGGGATTGCCTGAGCAGATGCTTCAACCACTGAGCTAACCCAAAAGCCCCTTCTGATATGTTTCTGCCTTGAATATGCCTCAGTGTGACACATAGGTCAAGGGAAAGGTCACATATGGCTTTTCTTTCTTTTCTTTTCTTTTTTTTTTGGTACCTGAAATTGAACTGAGGACCTCGTGGTTGCCAGATAGGTGCCGAGCCTGGCTTTTCTGTTTTTAAAAATGTATTTGGTACAAGGTTTCACTACGTAGCTTGGATTCATGGTGATCCTCCTGTTTTGAACCTCCTCAGTGCTGGGATTACAGGCACGTGCCACCATGCCTGGTCTCGATGGCTGAATCAGCCTGCCTTGGGGTGGGGCAGGTGCAGCATGTAGTGCTGGGGATTGAACCCTAGTCCCTGTGTTTGCCTAAGCAGGTGCTTAGTCCGCTGAGCTACCTTGCCAGCCCCTGGCTTTTCTTTCGCATGGGGGAAAAGGATAGGACTAGGATAGCTGAGCAGGGATGGCAAGGCCTCCAGGGCTCAGCCTTTGGAGGTCATTGGCAGGAGAGTGGTTCCCAAGGTTGAGCCCCTTTTCTTTCTTCCTCTAGAACAACGGCTCCCTTGCAGAGGTGGAATGAAAACATGTAAGACTGCCTGTGCTACCTACCCATGTCTGCCTCCTTGGAAAACAACTCAGGAGAACAAAGAAGTGGGTTTGTAGAGGCCAACTTAAGAGTCATACGTGGAGGACAGATGGGTCCTGGCTCCCGCAGGGCATGCCGGCTGCAGAGGCTGGTAACTGTCAGAACCCAGAGCATGCAGTGCACTCCCATCCTCCACAGAAGTGACCCTGTGCATCAGAGTCCCTGGACGGCCTGTTCCCAAAGTTTCCTATGAAGTAGGTCTTGGACAGGATCAGAGAGTTTACATTTCCGAATGGCTCTTGGGTGGCACAAATGCTGCTGGGCTAGGGATCACCCTTTAGGGTTAAACAAAAACTCACAACTAAACGAGCCCATCATGGAGCAGCCGGATCAATAAAGATGTCCTCCAACTTTGGGGACCCTAGCACCCATGATGTGGGAAAGAGACCCAGGAGGGGCCTGGCGCCATGGCCAGCTGGGATTCAGAAGATGGGTGAGAGTTATCAGGAACTTCGGACATGGGGCTCCTTTGGATCCCACCTGGAGGCAAGCCTCCGTCATGCTCCCATGTTGGTGTAGCAGTCCTGGGCCCGGTGCCACAACGAAGTCCGCAGAACAGGGCTTGGACGTTCCATCCGATTCTTGGCCTCTTAGTGTCTGCATTCCCCAGCCAGCTTGAGGGTCTGGCCGAGATGGAACATTCTGGGGTTCCCTGGTGGCCAGGTCCTGACACGGAAGCCTCTTCCTTCTCTCATCTCCCTGTGGCTGTGTTCCCATGTCAGCCCTGGCATGGCTGCTTTGCTTTCCACTTGGTCTTGAGATTATGCCAAGTCCTCCCTGGACCACTGCTGCTGGTTCCCGCAGTTCTTACTGCAGGAAGTTCTTCCCAATGTCTAGCCTAAGTCCTTCCTGCTACAGTGTGGGCTCTTCCTGTGGCCTGGGCCTTGTCAGATGGCGAGTACTACCGTGAGTTTGCACAGTTTCCCAACTGACTTCTGATGCCCTCCTGCCACCGCCGTCCCCCCCCCTCCCCCCCGGGGGTTGGGCTGCCCTCCTGCTCCTAGGCAGGTGCCTACCTGATGACGTAGCCCTTGAGGATGCCATTCTGGTGGTTCTCAGGAGGCGGCTGCCACTGGATCATGATGGACTGGTTGGTCCGGCCACTGGCGATAACGTTCTGTGGAGGGGCCGTGGGAGGCTCCTCGGGGAGAGAGACCCTGAACCAGAAAGTAAGGAGTGTGGGGCTGGTGAGATGGCTTGGTGGTCTAAAGCGCCTGCTTAGGCAAGCTTAGGCAATCACAGGGACTGCAGTTCAATCCCCCGCACTTGTGCTGCGCCAGCCCCACCCCCAGGGCAGGGTGAGTGGGCCGTAACATAAATAAATAAAGTTAAAAAAAAAAAAAAAGAAAGTAAGGAGTGGATGGGCCTTTGCTCACTCCATGGCACAGCATAGGCCTCTAACAGGAATGGAGGAGGCCAAGTCCTGTCCTGTCTGTCTCTCGCCGTGTGCCCGTGGATAAGTCACTGAGCCTCTCTGAGCTTATTTCTACAAGAAAGTATCCTGCATGCCTTACAAGACTGGCTGAGGCTCCAGGGACTCCATCTGTCTGACCCTCTGTCTATTAAAAACCCTGCCTGACACCAAATGTGTACTTTTTTTTTTTTGAGACAGGGTTTTGCTATGCAGTTCAGGCTGGCCTTGAGCTCATTTCTGTAGCCCAGGCTGGTCTCGAACTTGCACTGATCCTCCTGCCTCAGCCTCTCAAGTGCTGGGATTATAGATGTGCCCCACCATACCCAACCAAATGTGTATTTTGGGTGCAGGTGGGAGACACACGCTTCAGTTGCCCATCTGTTAAAGATGCTACCATTGGGGTTAATGAGGTCAGAGGTGTTCAAGTGTTTTTGGCAGGAGGAGCATGTGTCGTTCCCACAAGCTGGCTGGGGATGCCCGTCACTGCCCAACTGAGCAGCAGGCTGATCGGCAGGCAGGCTGGGGGGGCCCAGGCACCACCCACTTCTCCCTGGAGCCCAGTACCACATCTCTCTGTCTCTGGCACTGCTGAGGAACACAGTGCTCCGCCTAAAGTGTATTTTTCACACCATGGACACTTATCCATTAAAAACAAAAGTTCGTTATTTTTGATGGATGCTTTTCCCTCTTTGTTTATTTTTACGTTTTTTTGCATCCTGATGGATAGCTTTCCTAGCAGCACTGCATGCACCCTGGAGCCGGGATGATTTAATCTCTGGCACAGTGGCTGGAAGGATTAGCGCTGACAGGAAGAGGCATCCACAATGCACAGTGAGGCCACGGGGCGTGGGGGTTGGAGTTGAGGTTCACCAGCCCTGGGGGTCACCTTGGGATCCTGGGGCCCTGGAAGGACCTGGGACAGGCAGGCAGAGGTGTTGTTCACCGTGTCGCCTACAGGGGGCCACACAGAGCTGGGCGCCTAACAGGGCTGGGGCTACTGCTCCAGGGTGGAGCCAGGGATGTTCAGGGACCTTGGGCTCCATCGCCAGCACCATAGAAAACAACGGTGAGCAAATGAATTCCCCTCTCCCGGCTGCCGTGCTGGGCTGGGCCTGTCTCTTCTTTGCCCTGTTGGAGCGTCCTGCCCCTGAGGATGCTCTAGAGACAGCCGTGGGCTTGAGCCCATGGGAATGATGGCAAAACCACATGCTTGGCCGAGGAACTAAGTCACAGCTTTGACACCTGTAACCTGTGTCACAGCCTCTCTGACCTCTGCAAGGCCATCTGCTTTCCCATCACAGATGGCTGCTCCGTCCACGGGGTTAGCTGGGCCCAGCACGCCGTCTGCATGACTAGATGCAGTACCTCCTGTTCTCAATGTCCGCCATTGCATAAGCAGTGTGCTAGAGCCTTTCCAGGGTCCGGCAGTGTGCACGGCACTGGGCACGGACGTTTGTGAGATCCCTGCCCCCAGCTCAGTGTCCTTTGACAATGGTGATGGCACCTGGAGCTGCGGGTCAGGCAGAGGTGAGTTCTGAGGTGGCACATCGTGTGCCACACTCTGCCCACAGCCTGTGTCCCCTCGTGTCATCTCCCTTCTCACATGTCCCTGAGCAATCATTAGGAGTCCACAGAAGTAGAGACGGAAACCCAGAGGGGCACAGACATTGAGCCAGACTGGCTCTGTGGCCCTGCCCCCTCATCGCCCTGGCTGGGCAGCAGGTGGCCCCTTGTAGCCCCAGTTGCAGAGGGGTCACCACTTCCCTCACCTCTCGGTGTCCTTGCTGAACTGTCCTTTGCCTACATCGTTGACGGCACAGAGACGGAACTGGTAGGAGCGGGCTGGAACCAGGCCCTTGACCATCACTGAGGTGGCTTCGGGGTCTACGCTGGCCAGGAGTATGGTCCAGGGGGCATCTGCAGGGACACAGGGATGGGCAGAGGTGGGCATCCCGTGGGGAGAGGACATGCTCGATTTCTTCTTCCCCAGCAGGAGCCCACCCTCCTTTGGGTTGTGAGGACCTCCCTGCTTGGTTGGTAGAGCCTAACACATCTTTCTTCTGGGTTCCATTAGCCCACTTGGCTTCAGAGACTGGACAGCACTGGAGGAAGCAAGGGCTCATGGGAACTAAGAGGGGGCTGGAGGGCACTAGAGGATGATGCAGAGGCTCATGGGAATAAGATGGGGCTAGAGAGCACAGGAGGAAGCAGAGGCTCATGGGAACTAAGATGCCTTCATCTTTTCCCTCAGACTGATACATTCAGGGAAAACTGCATGGAAAGCACCATTCATATTATACCTTCTGGGATCTTGGAAAAATAAAAATAAAAATAACCATTGTCTTTGAGGCCACTGCTCTGCCAGGCCCTGCTGTAAGCACCTCCTCTACGCTCTTCTGGGGCTGCCACAGTGACCTGACAGCAGAGGCCATTATTCCTGATACAGATGAGGAAGCCCAGGCTGCTCAGAGGCCCTGAACCAGGAGGTGAGGGTGGGGACCCGAGGGACCTGGGACCTTACTGTTCTCTGACATCTCCAGGATATAGCGGATCAGGGGGCTGTTCCCATCAAAGGGCTTGGCCCATGTCAAGTTGATGGCCCGTCTTTCCACGGTGCTAAGCATGGCCACTGGGTGCTCGGGAGCGTGGGGCAGTTGCCTGGAGGAGAGACAGGGGCAGAGCTGCCTGAGAGGTCTAGGACACCAGGGTTCCGGTTGGGTGGGCCCTGCGTGTGCACGAGGGCAGCACTCCCCAGCCTTTTCAGCATCAGGGCCCGGTTTTGTGGAAGACAATCTTTTCATGGGCCAGGCTGGGTTCTGCGTTGGTGGGGGTGGGGGGTGTGGGTCAAGCGTTTCAGGATTAGATTCTGGTAAGAAGAATTAGATCCCTCGCCTGCCTGGGTCAGCACTGTAGGATCCCGCAGCCCCTGATCTGATGTGAGCCGTGGAGGGCGGCTGGAAATACAAAGCACCACCCCGTCCTAGGAGACCCGATGCGAGAACTGGCTGCGGCCCCTACCTGACCCGCAGGTGGGCACTGCGGGAGTCGTTGCCACCCGCCGAGAGCACCCGGCAGGTGTACGTGCCGATATCCCCTGACCAGGTCTGTGTGATGTGCAGAGAGCCGTTTTTGTCCAGGCGGATGCGCGGGTTCCCCTCCACGGGTAGGGTGGCCCCGTCCTTCTCCCACACGTACCTAGGAGCAGGAAGTGCCCGTCAGCAGGCAGAGGGAGAGAGTGAGAGGGAACCCGGAGCTCCTCCTGGAAAGACGGTGCCAAAGATGGGCAGGGGCAGCAACTCCAGGACGCGGTGGTTCCAATTGGGCAGGAAACGCCCTGCGAGGGCCTAGGCGCCGCCACTCCTGCCGCAGGGGCGCTGCGCAGGGGAGCGGCCGCACGTTAAGTCATAATTGGTCGTTTACACCTGCAGGTCAGGCCCGGGTCAAAGCGTTGTTGCGTTTGGCTTGATGCCAAACGCAAAGCAGCCAATGTAGGAGAGCCAGCAAAAGGAGTGTCCCCGAAGAGGTGGAAAAGCTGATGGCTGGAAAAGAATTAAAGTTTCCACACAGACTACATTTTGGAATTAGTTTTATGAGGAAAATCATTAGATCGATGCATCACTCTGACAAATTGACTTTAGTGTCCAAAAAATCACTTTAGTTTCGGTCAGTCGGCGCAAAGGGGAACTTGAGAAATTACACTCATGCCGGTGCCTGACAACAAGAAATATCTCCCCTGGAATTGTTCTGGAGGAGATGTAGCCGTTATCATTGTCATGCATATGCCAGAGGGCTGGGCCTGCCTGGGGAGGCCCTTTGCCTGCTGTCTCCTAGGAGAGTCTGGCCAGGGTCTCTGCTCCAGAGGGACTGAGGAATGGGGTGTGACTGAGACCCTCAGTCACCTGGAGGATGGGGGAGGGTGAGGTGTGAGACCCAAGGGTCCTAGGGCTCTCTGGGGGTCAGAGAACGTAAGAGTGTTAGGAAGAGCGGGTGGAGCATTATTGAGCTTAATTGTTTTTTTGTTTTTTTTTGGTGGGGGGACTGGGGTTCAAACTCACCACCTTGCACTTGCCAGGCAGGCACTTGTGCCATGGAGCTATCTCCCCAGCCCCTGTTGGGCTGAGTTTAATAGGAAAAATTGAAGGAAAATTGAAGAAAAAAAGCCTAGGTTAAAAAAGAAAGAAAAAGAAAAGAACCAAGAAAACCCAGACGTTCTCTGGCACGTGGGAGCCATGGCTAATGTGTGTGAATCTTGTCCTGCAGCTGTTTCTCCTGCCCCACGGACAGGTGGCGGACGGCCGTGCTGATGATGTGCACCAAGGTAGACGCCTGCTTCCAGGCTGCCCTGGCCGCGGAGCAGTGTGGTGATCTTGGGTGAGTTGATGTAACTTTGTGTGCCTCAGTTTCTCCTCTGTAACTTATGGGAGTCCATACTGCCCACTGCATGAAGTTGCTGTGAATTTGTGGCACTAGCATAAAACACGTGGCTAGTGCTTGCCTAATACTTCCAAGGTCAACAGAAGCTAGTGCTCAACCTTTTTTGCTGACACAGTACACGTGCATCAATGATTTCTAGTGATTGACTCATTTATTGATTGATTGATGGACCAATTCATCCTTCCTTCTATCCACATTTCCATTCATCAGCATACCCACCCATTGATTTACCTGGCATCCATCCATCCATCCATCTACCCATCCATTCACCCACCCACCCATTCTGTCTTTAAAACTGTCTTTTCTACTCAACAGAAGATCACATACTCTTTTCTAAAATTTAAAAAAAAAATTTTGTTTTTGAGCCAATGTCTCACTGTGTAATACAGGCTGTCCTTGAACTTGCTATGGAACCCTGGCTGCTCTGGAACTCACAACAATCCTCCTGCTTCAGCCTCCTAGGTGCTGGGATTACAGGCAGGTGTTACCATGCCTGGTTTCATGTCCTTTTTTAAATATGACATTTCCACACTATTTTTTTAAAACTCAGATGTAGGATGTCTTCACGTGACTGTCCCATCATTCAACTGATTTCCTAATATTGGATACACAGTTTAGCTTCTTTTTTCCTCCTGATATGACAGCTAATGCTAAGCTGAACCTGCTTTTGGCAAAATATTTCCACATATTCCCTCACTCCCCAAAGGACAAATTGTTAGCAGTAAAATTGCCGAGTTAATTTTTAAGGCTTTTACAGTGCCTTTTAACAAATCCACAACAACAATCACCTTCCATTTATCTCTCTACCTAGAAAAGAATCATCCAACATTGCCAACGTTGAGGATGGCAAAATTTTCTTTAAAAGCAAAAAGCTAGTGGCAGAGAGCAATTCCTGCTCACAAAACACCCCCATTATTTTTTAAACAAAAGCACATGCTTTGCTTGAGAAAGCATATGAAGCCTGTGAAATACATGCCAAAGCCACCAAACTGTAAGTACGTGATCTAATTAGAAATACAGGGCTAGCAGAACAAGTTAGCCCCAGCATCACACAGCTAGCCAAATCCATGATGTGGGCGATTCCATGCTGGGGTCAGCAACCCGACCCCCTGCTTGTTTGTGTAAATAAAGTTTTATTGGGATGCAGGCATGACCAACATATTGCCTATGGCTGCTTTGCCCTACAGAATTGAGTAATTATGCAAACAATCTATGGTTCTTTAATTTTTTAAAAAATAATTATTTATTTGGTACAGGGTCTCAGTATGTAGCTCGGACTAGTAGTGATCCTCCTATCTCAGCCTCCTGAGCACTGGGATTACAGGCATGCACCTATAGTCTCTGGGCTGGCATAGAATGTGATACTGGGGATCGAACCTGGGTCCTTGGGTTTATAAAGTAGGCTCTTAGACCACTGAGCTATCTCCCCAGCCCCCAATCTACAGTTCTTAGAAGCCCAAAATATTTACTCTCTGGCCTTTTACAGAAATGTTTTAAAGAACAGCCAGTGTCTTACAGAACCTGGTTTCTCTAATAAATCAATTATATACATACAAAACAAAAAAAAGGCAGAAAATGAAGATGAAAATGCAAATGAAGGAGCCCTCTCAACAAATGGTGCTGGAAATGAACATCTATGTGGTTAAAAAAAAAAAAAATTAAAAGACTTTGTGAGAATCGCTGACCTCACACCTTTCATTTAAATTCATTAAAAATGAGTGCTGCATGGTGGTGCTATCCCAGCACTCTGGGAGGCTGAGGCAGGAGGATCATAAGTTGGATCATAGCCTGGACAACTTTGAAACTTAATAAAACTTCATATCAAGCTTAAGAAATAAAACAAGGGCTGGAGATGTAGCTCCATGTGAAGGCTCTGAGTTCAATCTCTGGTACCACCATCACCACACACACACACACACACACACACACAAAGTCCTAGATCTAAATGTACACAGTAGCAGAACTCTAGAATCCCTAGAAAGTAATGCAGGGGAGGTCTAGAAGACCTAGTGTCTGGCACTGATATCTAAGACACCAAAGGCATGACCCATAGAGAAAGAAATGAAATCTGGGCCTCATTAAAATTAAAAATGTCCGATTCTTAATAGATATGATCAAGGGAATTAAGAAAGAAGCCACAGATAACTTGGGGAAGTTATTTACATGACAAACTTCTGATACAGGAGTGCTATGCAAAATATACAGAGAACTCTCCAAATTTAAGCAAAGGACAAGAAAGCTCTTGACAGATCACCTCCCTTCCTAACCAAGGGCCACAGAAGGCAAACATGCATATGAAAAGGTGCTCCTTGTCACTTGGCCTCTGGGCCTCTGGGAAATGCAAGTGACAGACGCACCGTTATCCGAATGACCGCCATCCAGAACAGGGACAGCACTGCTGATGCAGTAGCCAGGCTCTCTCTCCCTGTCTGCTGGGGGAAGTGCGAGACAGAGCCAGACCTTTGGAAGATGGGGCGGTGCCTTCCTATAAAACGGAACACACTCTTAACAGCATCTTTCTTAAACAAAACTGCACACAAGAAAAACAGCCCTAAATCCATCAGATACATGATAAACATGCTCCAAAATAACTTGTAATTGGGGCCAGGGAGATAGCTTAGAGGCATAAGCACAGGGACCCAAGTTCAGTCCCTGGCCTGGAAACTTCGGGCATGCAGTGCCAGCCCTGTGTGGTGGAGTGTGCCTGTAATCCCAGTACTTGAGAGATGGAGACGGGATGATTGCTACAAGATCGAGAGCAGCCTGGGGGCTACAAAGTGAGCACAAGGCCAGCCCAAGCTGCCTAGAGAGACCCTATCACAAAATAACAAAACAAATCTCTGCACATCTATAACTGGTTCTTTAACAATTTTGATGAGTGATTTTTCCAGGACACTCTCAGGTTGGTCCTCAACACATCAAAAATGTGTAAAAATATTTAGCTGTGAGGACATTCACAGTCAGATGTCCTCTTGTTAGCAAAATTTAGAACTAAACAATATCCAGCAACAGGCAGCTAGTAGTGTCAATCACATTCTAGCCCCACAGTGGACCTCAGAATGACTATGTTACTTAAGGAAAAAATCAGATTAATAATACATGATGCATTTTTTAAAGTGGTACCCAAGGGCCAGCCAAATAGCTCAGTGGATTAAAGTGCCTGCAAACATACACGGGGGTTGGGGGTTTGATCCCTGGGCCTGCCATGCCAGTGCTGGCCCCACCCCTGGGGCACACTGAGATGGCAATTGAGACCGGGCACATTGGCATGCACCTGTAATCCCAGCTCTTGGGAGGCTGTAGACAGGCAGATCACTAGGAATCCGATCTAGTAGTGGGACTTTAGACCCTTCCCTAAAAATACAAAGAAAGAAAGAAAGTAGGTGGCACCCAAATATTACTACTGTTTCTGCCTATAAAATTAAGGGGAACATATACATCAACTTTTCTCCTTTTCTCTAATTTCTTATCTGCATTTTCTATTTTTTTTTAACTAAGATGGAAAGGATTTGTTAAATAATAAAAAGTTAAGGGGTGTCGAGATAGCTCAGTGGACTAAACGCCTGCTTAGGCAAGTACAGGGCTAGGGTTGGATCCTTGGCACCACATGCCATAGGCTGCCCCCCTGGGCATGCTTAGCTGACCACTGAGACCAGGCATGGTGGTGCATGCCTGTCATGCCAGTGCCGGGGAGGCTGAAAACAGGAGAATCACTATGAGTCTGAGCTGCGTAGTGAGATCCTGTATCAAATATATAAAAAGGAAAAAAAAAACAGTTAAATTATTTGCTATTAATAGTTATAAGTGAACTCTCAGGTTTGGTCTAGATCTGGTCAAGATAGCAAATAGAAGTGTTTTCCTTTAGAGGCTTTGCCCACCGGCAGTCTGTGCTGCCCTGTGCCTTCCCCTAGGGCCCGGCTTGATGCTGAGGACCTGTAGCATGAACTAGATGGTGCCCACCTGAGAACAGGGTCGTTTATTTATTTAGGATTGCTATGCTGCCCAGGCTGGCCTCAAGCTCTTGGGCTCAAAGATCCTCCTGCCTCAGCCTCCCGAGTAGCTGGCTGTATAGGCACAGTATGTGCCACTGTGGCAGAAAAAAGAGTGTTTTATTCTGGCTTTAAGAATGCTGAGGGGCCAGGGAGATAGCTCTGTGGCACAAGTGCCTGCCTGGCAAGTGCAAAGTCATAAGTCTGAACCCTGGTCCCACAAAAAAAAAAAAAAAAAAAAAGAAAACTGCTGAGTTCCGAGCACCACTCCTTCAATTTAGCCCAAGAAGGTGGAGGGCAATAGAGGTTCCCATTGTCCAAGGAAGCCAGGCTGGAAGAGGAGGTGCAGGGCTGGCCTTAGGTATTAACTCTGCCAGTGTAGGGCCGAGAGGGACCAGTCCTTCTCTCTGCTCTCCTCCCATCTTGAAAGGATGGTCCAGGATGGTTCGTTGCATGCCAGGGCAATGACACCTCCCTATAAACTGCAATAGGGCTTGCCCATCTGCTCCCTGTGGGGTCCTACAAAGTGTCTGCTGAAATCCCACAAGACTCCCCACGTCCCTAGGCTCAATCGAGAATTATCTAGAGAAGCCAGGTGTGGCGGCATATGCCTGTAATCCCAGCACTCTGTAGGCTGAGGCAGGAGGATCAGCAGGAGTTCAAGCCCAGCTTTGGCTATCAAGTAAAAGCAAAGCTAGCTGGAACTACATAGTCAGACCCTGCCTTGAAAAAAAAAAAAAAAAGGAATTATCTAGAGAAATAATGAAATGTGCAGGTGTTTTTGAAACAGAAGTGGATGACGTTTTATAAATAAAACACCAATTTAAAGTGTCGCTGAATTAATAGAGCCCTTTGTGATTATAGAGTTTTTCAATTAATGGATGCTAAAAGTACGGCTACTACATCACATCTGGGACTGAAACTCCCAGAAGTACTCAATGTGGGTTTTCTCTGAGGACTTTTTCACAGTTAGCATATTAATTTTTAAAACAAAAATCTAATAAACCCAGAAATGAGGACAATCTGGTTAATCTGCCAACAAAATTCCAACTACGTGTGCACAGTTTCGGGGCCCACATTTGTCTCAGTGCTGGTATCTGACGGCTGTCCTAAAAGGCCAAAGTGGAATCTTTCTAAACAGAGTCCCATTATAGAGTTAGACTGGCCTTGAGCTCTCTACGTAGTCCAGGCTGGCCTGCAGCTCATAGCTATCCTCCTGTTTCAGCCTTCCGAGGGCTGGATTCACAGGTGCGCACCACCACGCCCAGCTCAAAAGTTAAATGTTCGTTTAATAAGGTGTTTCTCAGCCTGGTCTGGCGCTGAGCTCCTGGGGCATCTTGGGCCTCTGATCTAGCGTGGAGGATGAGACGGTGCTGCTCCCAATGACCACCAGGTGGCGCTACAGGACGCAGTTGCCACGTGCAGTCAGGTGAGGCCCTTTCTCCAGCAGGCCTAGCCTGAGCCCTGCAGCCTCCAAGCCGGATGTTTGACAGTGACATTGCTCACTGGATACAGCTGCCACACACAGGCTGTCTCCACTTCCAAGGAAGCAGTGTCTCAGCATTCGGGAGCTCCTGGGACAGACTGGGGGCCGTCTCTGGCTGCTTTCAGTTCCTGAGGCTTCCTTGAGGTTGGCCCACGTGTCCTGGATCCAAGCTTGGAAGGAAGGCCCGGCCTTCACATCTTTCCCGTACCTTCCGTCCACAGAAGCCTCCCCTAGCTTCTCCAGGGGCTTCTGGAGTGTGACTGAATCCCTGCAGGCCAAGTCCCCCGCCACCGTGGGGGGTGACCCCAGCTTGGGAACCCCTGTCACATGCCTGTCTGCGAGGGTCACCCCAGGGGTCACCTGTGCCACTGTTCTGCAGCTGCTCCCGTGGATTCCTACCTGTGCTGCTGTGGAGACACCAAGGGACCTGAACTAATTTGTCCACGTGAAACTAGCAAGAGGGCCTCAAACAAGGGCGTGGGCCTGCAGATGCTGGCGACGCTGGCCTGGACCCCAGACAGAGCCCTGGAGCCCCACTGCTCGTGGGCTTCTGAGGCTCTTTCTTGTCCTGGCTTCCCGGTTTCTTTCTCTTTTCCTCCCAGGCCTGCACAGGGCCCTGTCCGTGGCTCCCACAGGCCATGTCTACCTCCCAGCCACCCACGCTATCCCCAGGGCTTGCCCTCCTCGTTTGCCTGCAGCCCCGGTCACAGAGGGGTCAGTACCTGACGGTCACGCGCGGGTCGTGCGCCACTCCGCACACCATGGAGGCCTGGGTGCCCTTGATGACGCTCTGGTCCTGGGGAGGCCTGGTGATACGGGTCCGGGCTGAAAGAGATGACAGAGCTGAGGGTCCGGAAGGACAGGGGCTCCAGAATCCAGGGTGACAAGGGTGGGCGAGCACAGGCCCCACGAAGGTCGGGCTTTGAGGCTGGGCAGAGGCAGATCTGGTACACGGGGACCCGCCACAGTCGTGGGCTAGTTAAAGAAGCGGTACGTTGCTGGGCGTCTGGTTCATGCCTGTGCGGCTGTGGCAGCCCAGCCTGGGCCACTCAGCGACTTGCTGAGAGCCTGTCTCAGTAATGAGAAAGGGCTGGAGGGATAGCTCAGTGTGAGGGCTCGGGGTTCAATCCCCGTACCACAAACAAAAATAAAAAACCACACGTGCAACAATGTGCTTCTACGGCAACGTAACTTGTGCAACTTATGTGTATGCAGAGGGGCTCCCCTATCAATCCATGGAAAGAGTGGAGAAGCAGCAATCTGCCCAGCGTGTCGGCGACCGGCCAGGGTCACAATGGGCTCTGCGATGTCCAGCGCGGTGCTTTGCGGGTCCCCTGGGCTCAGGCAGCCGGTCAGCCCCCCACGCATGTGCGCATGCTCAGGGATGTGGGCGGAGCCTCTTACAGGAGGGGCCTATGCGCCCCTCTCTGGGGCCGCTGTCGGGGGCCGCTGTCGGTGGCCACGTCTGGCCGGCGGCCTGTCTGGGGACTGAGCTCTCACCGCGACACAGCCAGGTCCCTGGCTGCTTCCAGGACACTGAAGAAGTTAGCTGAGTATCTACGACAGACACCGTCTGGCCCGCAGATCCTAAAATATTTACTGCCTGGCCCTTTATGGAAAACACCGTCCTGATTTCTGCCCTCGAAGTGTCTGAAGACAGCTCTCCCCCTCCACCTCAAAGCTGTCTCCACTCAGCCGAGCATGGCGCGATCTCTGCCCCCAAGGCCTTGTTGGTCCCTGGCTTTTAGATTAATTTGTCACCGGCTGTCCAATAAGGAGGTCCTGGCCGGGCCGGTGTTTCTGGGGCTATCCTGTGCTGGGGACAGCTGCGAGGAAGGCCAGCGGGTGCAGACACAAACAGGCTCCCGCCACCCCTGCCACAGCCACTCACCCCACACGACCAGGTCGGCCGAGGCCTCATCGACCCCCCGAGAGTTGGTGGCCAGACAGGTGTAGGTGCCGGCATCGGAGATGTGCGTGGGGCTGACCAGCAGGCTGCCGGACTCCAGGAGGGTGAAGCGCGGCAGCTGCACAGAGCCGCTGGCCAGAATGCGCTCCCCTGGGGGCGACAAGGGAGCTGGTGTGCTTCCTGTGCTCTCCAAGGGCTGGGGTGGGGGCTGGGTGGAGGCGCAGGGTCGCGGGCACCGGCAGCCCTGGCCTCCTGATGCTGCTCTGCCCACCACACTGCCCGCCCCTCACGGGACCAAGCCACGAGTTCTCTCCATGGTGGCAGGCAGCAGCCCAGTACAGCCTCAGAGGCAGCTGGCATCTGGCCTGGGCGGGTGAGGGGAGAGGCAGGTTGACAAGGTGGTGACAGCAGATGGGCATCCAGCCTCAGGATGCACCTGTAGTGTCACCTTCAGGGGACTGGTGGAGAGCGATGGGGGGAGGGCTAAGAGTGAGGTCGGTGGAGGAAGCACTTTGTCCCCTGCTGAGGCCTGTCAGGGCGATGAGACCGCCAGGTGCCCAGCCTGCAGGGGTCCTGGCCTGGGAAGGGCCAAGGGACAGAGACAGAACTGGGAGATGGAAGAGAACACCCGGGCTGCATAGCAGGGGCCGAAAGGTGGCTTCTCCAAGTAGGGGCCGAGAGGCAGCTTCCCCCGGCTGGCTCTATTCTGAAGGCCCTGTGAGCCTGCGAGCTAAGGTGTCACCTGCACTTGTGTGGTGGCCGAGATGGTCTCCAGGTCTGGGCACATGGCTGCCTGTGCTCTGGCCATGATACCTGCTGGGTGCCACGCTGCACTGGGTGCTAGGGGGCAGCTCTCTTGGGCCGTGCAGTGCCTAACCTTTGTAACTGTACTGGGAATGCAACCTGGCTGGTTCCACAGCCAGACTGCCACCTGACCATTGTCACCGAAGGCCAGTCCCATCTACCTTTCTGCCAAGTGATAGCCGGCCGGGGTGCTCCCGACGTCTCACAGGCCAGGACCACCGACATGCCGTCGATCACCGTGCTGTCCAGAGGGCCCCTGGTGATGTTGGGGGCGATACCTGTAGACAGAGGCAGTCGGGTCTCTTAGCTGTGCTCCAGGAAGAGTCCCTCGCCATCCCTGCCAGTCCGGCACTGTTGGGCTCCCTGGCAGGTGCTTGGATGAGGCCCCAGTGTTGGGAAGGTGCACTCCGCCCTACAGAAGGAGCAGGTGATGCCAGCCCCACCCCTGCCTGGACCTTCATCCTCCTCTAAGGGGAAGCTGAGAACCCAGTGGGCAGCTCCCTTCCTCTGGGACGAGGTGGACAGACTCATCCTTCACCAACTCCAAAGTGAGGCTCCAGCTTCTCCGAAGTCAGCTGAACCCTGACGCAGTCCCAGTTCTGCATGGAGGCCTCAGCAGGTTTTGTCTCCAGCACTGAGGTCACTCAGGCCTCTCAGGACACATGGTCAGTAGGAACCTGGTTCCAAGGCGCCTCCCCTAAAGGAGCTGCTGCCCTGGCCCTAGGCTCCAGGATAGCAGGGAGGACTCTGGGGGCACCAGTGCCTGGGCAGCAAGCAGGCTACAGCTGCTGTACCCCGGTGGTTCTGAGAAGCTATTGCTGTCATGGCCCATGCTGTCCACACAGCGCCCCTCAGCGAGGGGAGCACTGTGTCCCCGGGGTGCTCAGGGGTAGGAGAGAGAAGGCCACTTACTGGTGACAGCCAAGTAGGTGGAGGTTTGGACCTCGCCGGCGGCGTTGCGTGCAAAGCACTGGAACATGCCGGTGTCGTCGGGTAGCAGCCCGCTGATCTGCAGACCGCCGTCTCCCCGCTGCCGGAAGCGGGCCAACTTCTCCACTTCCACCACAGCCGCGTCCTTGTACCAGGTGATGGAGGGTGGCGGCACACCTGTGGGGAACCGGCCGATTCAGCCCACCTCATACTTCTCCCCGGCTGCCTCAGAGAGATAGTTCAGAGTGCAGCCAGGGCAGAAGTCTGCAAAGGTGTGTCTGGATGCTAGACCCTTCTCAGTGTGTCCCTTTTGGTGTGACAAGAGGAGGAAAGATTAAGTTAGAAAAGCAATTCTCAGATGATGGAGGAGATGGTAGGAATGCCAGGAGATGGAAAAGATCCCAGGATTCACTGAACTTACAAATGCTGGGGTAGGCCAAGTATTTTTTTTTTAAGTTTTTGTGCATATGTAACACAGGTCCTGGGGCCCTGGGAACCCCTAGGTAGGGGGTGGTCATGCAACAGCTTGCAGAGGTGCCTAGGTTCCTCGGGAGGCCCTCAGAAGCCCCCACCTCCCTGGTCTGCAAGCTCTTCTCTGAGGTCTCTCCTGGCCCTCTCCTTCCCGCCCTCCATCCCCTGGCCTCTTCCCAGAGGAGCAGCCCAGCCCTGCCCCTCAAGCCTGCACCCCTGCACCTGGTGTCAGCACCGCCATATTTCCTCCAGCGCACGGTGCACATTCCTCAACGTCTTGGAGACGAGGATGTGTCTCGCATCGACAGCTTGTCATGATTTAATTGGCGGCCTTTTTTCTTTCTTAGTGGTACATAAAATAATGGGGCCTCTTACAACCCATGGCATCTTCGATGAGATGAAATAAGGTATCTTTATTTGTTTATCAGTTTGCCCATCTCCTTGGCAAGAATGTAAGCCCCTAAACAGCAGGGATTGGGCTGTCTTATTCACTCTCCGGCTCCGACAGCAACATGGACACATGGTTACCCCGTGAAATGTACCTTACCTGCTGCTCGAAGAATGGCGGCTCAGAGGGGCCTTGTCATTCCTGCCCCTCAGCTGTGGAGCTCCCACCTGCCAGGCCACATCTGCCCTTTTGCTTAATATTGGCCCCTGCCCTCGGGTCTTAGCAACCAAACCCAGGGTCCCTGCACTGAGCTACATCTGCAGCCCTCTTTATTTTTTTTTATTTTGAAGCAGGGGCTTGCTAAATTGCCCAGGCTGGCCTTGAACTTGCCATCCTCCTGCCCCAGCCCCTGCCCCCTGCTCTCCTTTGGCTTGGCAGAACCGGAAGCAAGAAGGTGAGGATGAATTTCTCCAGTGACTGCGACAAGGGTTTAAGCAGGAATAGTGAGTGGGGAGGAGCGGGATCAGCTCTCTAACACACAGGTGGGGCCCTGGTGACCCATCTCCGGCGAGCCCCACCCATATCTGCCCATCCCGCCATCAAGGCATGGCTGACAGCTCTCAGATTAAAGGGCAATTTGGGCCTGTCACCTGCGCTGAAATTACAGTAATTTAGGTTCAAGTTACAGTAATGAGGGTTGGTTTCCAGCCTGAGATTGCGCAGTTTGGCCTGTTTGTTTCCAGGGCTCTGACGTTGGAGGGGGGGAGGGGCGCTTTAGAGGTGCCGCACAGGGAGGAGGGGCTGAAGGATGGGGTCCCTGTCTCTGTTGCCACCGCCTTCGGTACCTTTGGCACGGCAGGGGATGTCCACCACCTTCTCCATCTCGGCTGTGATGTGTCGCTCTGGCTCCTTGACAAACTGAGGGGGTTCTGCAGGAGGAAGGATGGGGCGGGGGTCAGGTTGTGGTCCTTTCCATCCAGCCATGCTACCCCGGTCCTCTGGGGAGCCCCCGTAGCCCCCGCTCACCCAGCACGGACAGGTGGGCGCCCCGGACCACAGGGGCCACGCTGCTACTCCGAAGCACAGCCTCGCACTCGTAGTAGCCAGCGTCGCTGACAGTGGGGTTGGGGATGGTGAGGCGGCGGTTGTAGTCACTGAGGCCGCTGGACACCTGCACCCCATCTTTCTTCCAGATGATGTGCAGCTTGATCAGGGGCCTGTGGGCATATGGAGACAGGGTCAGCCCAGGAGCTGGCTGCTTGGCTTTGCCTTTCTGCAGCCATTACCCCCCACCTCTCCCCGCTTGGGGGCACGGTCTTCTGCTTTGGACCTCAGTCTCCTCATCTGTAAAATGGGGCTAATACTGCGATTCTTGGGTGGTTGTAAAGATGAGTGTGCTAGTGTAAGAGATGCCCTGGAGTGGGGGCTGAGGAGGAAGAACGGAGAGCCCTGACGGGGGCTCCAGCAACGCAGGACGCTTGCCCTGCGTCTTCCTGCCCTCCACATCACGCAGATCTGGTCTGTTAGAAACTCCTGTCTCGTACCCCGTGGGTCCCCAAGGACAAGCCGTGAAGCTGGGGTGGGGGGGGCGGTATTCAGAAGATCCCCTGGAAAAGGACATCTGTGATCCTGTTTGGTTGGAAAGAAGTTGGTCAGTTTTCAGTGCAGGGCTTTTCAGGGCCTTTCCCATGGGTCCATCCACGTCTTCCATGCTCGTGAGAGACTTGGCTTACGCAGAGCACCCTTTCAGAAGCATCCCTACAGGGACACTCCCTGGAGTCCACCGCAGGGGCTGATTGTCACCCAGCCCCCACTTCTATTACAGGATGTTCTTTCCGGAGCAATTAGGAAGGGTCCAGTCAAGCTGGGGTCAGCGTCTCCCCTTGACCCTGGAGGTGAGGCTTGTGCGCAGGCACAGGCCACGCCCCCTTCTCGGAAGCCGGTGCTGAGGGCACGAGGGCAGCGAGTGTAGGCCCAGAAACAGGAGGTTCACTGCTTTGCTTTATTTTGAGACGCGCAGGGGTCTCTTAAGTAGTGCGGCCTCTCCTCCAGCTGTGGTCCTGCCTCAGCCTCCTTCAGGAGTCCACTCTCCAGCGCCGTGGTGATTGCTTCACACTTGTGTCCCTCTTCCCCTCCCCTACCGGCCAGGGAGGGCTCAGCTCTGCGAGGCCACCGCCCCCTCTCTGAGGAGCTTCCCTGTGGTGCCAGGCTGGCCCTGGAGAGTGACTGTCCTGCTGTCTGTCTGTCTTTCTTTTTGTTGTTGTTTGGGCTTTGAGATAGGGTCTCTCAATGTAGCCTAGGCTGGCCTTGAACTCATGGCAATCCTCCTGCCTCAGCCTCCTGAGTGTTGTGATTACAGGCATGGGCTGCTCTGCTAGGCTTGTAGGCCTTTCCGACTCTCAGCGGTACTGCCCCCATGGGGCAGATGGCATTAAGAGGGACAGGGAGAGAGCAGGGGCACCACTTACCTGGCATTGGCCACACACTCCATGACCACCTCTGAGGTCCCGGCCACGACACTGGTGTTCTTAGGGGGGATGATGATCGTTGGCGCGATGGGGTCAGCGGGTCCCCCAACATCTGGGGAGAGGCTGGGTGTTAGCTGGGGCACAGGTCAAGACCCGCAGCTCTGCCTAGCTGGGCTGACTCCCCAGTGGGCGAGGAGGGACACCAGTGTTATGGTGTGGAGCAGGTGGCCACGGGGTGGCTTCAGCACAGAGCCCCTGGCCCGTGACCTCAGGGACTGTTGTCACCTCTCATCCTCCTCTGCAATGAGCTGCTGTGCCAATGTCCAGGGAGAGCTCGCTGGGGACCCTGCTGGCCACGAAGGAAGGTCTACCCCACCCCTCCTGTGAGTCAGCCGCCTGCCTCCTCACCTTGCCCTGTCTCGCTGCATTGGAAACCCTTCTCCTTGACTCAGTTTACTTTCCGGGTTCACAGCTTAGCTGTCTGGCTCCTCCACCCGAGTACAAACTCCCTTCCCACCCCCATTCATGCCGGTTGGGCAGCTACGAAGTGACCTTATTTGGAAAGAAGGTCTTTGTAGATGTAGCATAATGATGAGGCCACGTCGGGTTAGCGCGGGCTCCAGATTCAATGTGACTGATGTCCTTATTTATAAGAAGAGGGAAATTTAGACACAGGTGCAAAGGAGAGAAGCCACGGGAAGGCAGAGGTAGAGATGGGAGAGATACATCTATAAGCCAAGAAATGAATGCCAAGGGCTGCCCCAAGCCACTGGGCATCGGGAGGCAGACAGGTTCCTTCTCACATTCTCTGGGAGGGGTGCAGCCCTGTGGACACCTTGATACTGTAACCTGGGCTCCAGA
>PVKN010008727.1:11422-24810 GCA_004027915.1 Capromys pilorides | reverse complement strand
AACTAGAAACCGTCCTCTAAATCATTCTAACATCTGCCGATAGACGGTTTTCAATATGTTGATCAAATTGTCTTCCTGCAGCTTTCCTTTCTAAATCCTCTTATGCTACCTACTTGAAGTCAACTCCTCATGAATTTTCAAACATTACTTTCTACAAGGTCTTCTCCTCCTCCTTAGTCTAGCTACAAATATTCTTTGTAAATGTTTTGGTCATATAACATAGATATATTTCTCCAAAAGGAAAATCCCCCCCAAGTCGCTGGGAATCCAACTTGCTCATGTATACTGAGCCCAGCAAGGTCACTTAATCATAAAACAACATCGACATCCACACCTCAAGCCCACAATATTCTATATTTACTTGAACAAAATAAAATAATCCCTTGAAAAATCCACTCCATTTTTGTTACATATGAAAAATAGCCTTGCTAGGGAGAAAGCTCAGTGGTATAAGCACCTCCCTAGCAAACGCAAGGTCCTGAGTTCAATTTCTGGTACAGAAGGAAGGAAGGAAGGAAGGACGGAAAGAAGGAAAAGAAAAAAAAAACCTTCAAAACATTTCTTTCACAAATATTGTTTTTCATAAGAAAGGTTTAATAATTACTATTATCTCTAAATTATATATGTTAAAAAGTCTCTTTTGTCTGTAATAGTTCAATTAGTTTTTAAAATATACATTTCTTTTTAGAGCTGGAGATGCAGCTGTCGTAAAACACTATTGGCCTACCATGCTCAAGGTCCTGGATCCAGTGTCTAGCACTACCACAAAACATTAAAAAAAATAAGAAGATCTTTTAAAAATTTCTCATGAGGTTCAATGCTAGAAATTAGGATGAATAATTTAAAAAAGACAGGGAAATTCCCAACAGGAAAGAACAGTGTTTTAGACTAAGTTTTCCACCATCCAGAAAATAGCAATCTGGCCCGAGGCTGGTACAAGTGGCAAATGGTTTAAATTATACTTTTGCTTTCTTCCAGCTATTTTGCTCCAGTTGTTTCAAATGTGTGTGATTTACTTTTGATCAGAACATACATTGCTCAAAACTCAAGATCTGGGGACAACACGTATGCTGTAGGTAATCCACCTCGAGGAGCACAGGAAGATTCTGTGCTCATGTGTATGTTTTTGTAAATACAAAAGCAGATGCGGAAAGAAGGAACACACAGCAGACTGTGCATGTGATAAAGCAGAAGTGAAAATGGTTCTAAATAATGAATGTGGACAGGAGCAGGTAGAAAATTGCTCATTCATTGTGAGTCTTATGATTTTCTTTTTCTTTAAGTTTGGGAGTAGTTAGAAATGGACAAATAATTTAAAATTTAAAAATACCTTAGTTCTGGGCCGGTGAGATGGTTCTGTGGTTTAAAGCTTTCCTGCTTAGGAAAGCTCAGGCAACTGCAGGGACTGCGGTTCAATCCCCGGCACCACATACTGTGCCAGCCCCACCACCAGGGCAGGCTGAGCCAGCCACAAAATAAACAAACAAATAAATAAAAAATACCTTAGTTCTTCCAAGGTATAACACGCTTTCAGAGCTGGCACTTACACAGCCCGCGCAGAGCACAAAGCAGACACAATGCCCCAAGGCCTCTTAGTTAAAGCATCAGCTGAAACACACTAACCAAGAGAAACACGAGAGCAAAAAACTCCGATCCTGGGAAGCGGCGAGGCCTTGACCAGCTCTCACCCTGGTCTCTCCAAGGAAAAGCTGGGGTGTGGCTCAGAGCGGAGCACTTGCCCAGCCTGTCTGGGGCCCTGGCTGCATCCCCAGTGAAAAACTTTGCAGAGCCACAGTATCAGACTAAGAGTCGTGAGAGCCACCTTGCATGACTTCTGCCGCTTAACATGTCCCTCCGTGTCATCTAGCTTCAAACGCACTACATAATCCCTGAGTGAAGACTGATACCCTCTGATATATTTTTATTTATACACAAATACCAAGAATAGTAGTAACAATAATAAGACTGCAAGGATAGGGGCCAGGGAGATAGCTCAGTGGAATAAGCGCTTGCTTGGCAAGTACAAGGTCCTGAGTTCAATCCCTATTACCACCAAAAAAAAAAAAAAAAAACTTTAAAAAAAGGGGGCTGGGTCTAAAGCGCCTACTTAGGAAAGCTTGGGCAACGGCAGGGATCACTGTTTGATCCCCGGCACCACATGCTGCGCCAGCCCCACCCCCAGGGCAGGCTGAGCCAGCCATAATATAAAAATAAATAAAAAAAGGGGACTGGCCAAATAGCTCAGCAGATTAAAGCACTTGCAAGCAGGCATAGGGGTCAGGGATTCAATCCCTGGGCCTGCTGTGCCAGTCCTGCCCCTGGGGCACACTAAGATGGCAATTGAGACTGGGCGTGGTGGCGTGCACCTGTAATCCCAGCTCTTGGGAGGCTGTAAACAAATGGATCACTATGAGTCTGATCTAGTAGTGAGACCCTGAACACCTTATAGACCCCTAAAAAACAAAATTAGAAAAAAAAACTTAAAAAGAGACTTCAAGGATAAATGAGAGTGTTGGGCTTTTATGTATAAACAGATCACGTGACAATGAAGCCCCATGGGCTCGCTATACAAGCTGGGTTTTCACTGAGTGACAATGTGCTCACTTAACCAGTATTCACAGTGACACAGCATAGGTGTCATGACAGGCACCTTGTTTGCATGGCAGCTAAGAAAAAGTCTACCCGAAGCAGCTGAGTGAAGTACCTCTCGTAGATGGTTTTTAATGTCATCTGGTCAGGAACACCTTCGGTCTCCTCCAGATACAAGATGAGCCAGGAGGTCCGGTACGGCCACTGCTCGGTGAGGTTGATCCAGCTCGCTAGCCGGTCCCAGTTGAAAGTAATCTGATTTGCTCTCAGTAACCTCCCTTCAAGGAATGCAGAAACACTTGAATATTAATAGATGTGTAACATTATGATAAGTGAAACATTAGATATATCTATAAATAATTTATTTTTTAAAAATCTGCCACTAAATTATACCATGAATTCAAATCTAATGTTCATATGGTTTCTAAAATCCAGACAGCTGGGGCCAGCAAGATAGTTCAGCAGTCTAAAGCGCCTGCTTAGGCAAGCTTCAGCAACTACAGGGACCGAAGTTCAATCCCTGGCACCACATGCTGCGCCAGCCCCATCCCCAGGGCAGGCTGAGCCAGCCATGACATAAATAAATAAAGTTAAAAATAACAAAAATAAATAAATAAATAAATAAAATAAAAAACGAATCCAGACAGCTGTACAATAAATATTTAAAGGACTTGAACATAATTCTGTTTAAGTCTATAGTGATTTTTTGCACGTGACTATTGGTTTTGTTTTTGTTTTCGTTTTGTATTTTAGGGAAGGGTCTACAGGGTGTTCAGGCTCTCACTACTAGATTGGACTCATAGTGAACCACCTGTTTACAGCCTCCCAAGAGCTGGGGTTACAGGCGTGTGCCACCATGCCCAGTTTCAACTGCCTTCTCAGCATGCCCCAGGAGTGGGGCCAGCATGGCTGGCCCAGGGATTGAACCCCCATCCCCTGTGCCTGCTTGCCAGGTGCTTTAATCTGCTGAGTTATTTGGCCAGCCCTGACTATTGGTTTTAATTACATATATGCAGGCAAAACTCTTTCAAACTGTATCACACAGTTCGTGCTATCGGCTATGGTCATCTCCATCCACTTGTTTAGGTACAGGTGGGTACACATTCTCATCCACTTCTGCTTCTGTGGGCCACAGGCTGATACACAAGTCACCTTACCACTGCTTTGTTTGTAAAGTCTGTTATTTGGGAAAGATTCTGAATTGCTGCTGTGGTTTCGTCCATGTGTGCAAGTGTGTATGTGGTTTTTTTTGGATACTGAGGCCTGAATCTAGAGGCACTCTACTACTGAGCTACATTCCCAGTGCTATTTATCTGTCTATCCATCCATCTATCCATCTATCCATCCATCCATCCATCCATCCATCCATCCATCCATCCATCCATCCCTACCAACCAACCCACTAACCAACCGGTGGAGTCTCACTAAATTGCCCAGGCTGGTCTCGAACCTGCCATTCTGCCTTAGCCTCCCAAATACTAATTAAACTCATGGTACCACATCCAGCTGTTGTTGTGTCCCTTACTATCATCAACTGAATCTGTGTCTTAACATAGATTCCTATTTGTTTAGATTCCAATATAAATGAGCCCTTTCCTCACCACTATTAGATACACAGTGTATCATCCAATTCTCCCGTCACACACCCTCAAGGAACCTACTTATGTGTACAAACTACAATGCCATCACTGAGTTCTTTTCCCAGGAAAGTGGGATCTGATTTGCTAACAAGTGAAAGGGTCTTTACATTCCATCCAGTAGGAACTATGGTCACAGGCATCTGAGAGCCAGGAAACCTACAGACTCATTCTGATGCTGGGCATAGAATGGGTGGCAAGGGCGGGCCAGATAGCTCAGTGGATTGAAGTGCCTGCTTACGCAGACATAGGGACTGGGGTTCAGCCCTGCCCCTAGGACACACTGACACACTGATTGAGACTGGGAGTGGTGGTGCCTGCCTCTAATCCCAGAACTTAGGAGACTGAAAACAGAAAGATCACTATGAGTCTGATCTGTGCAGTAAGACCCTGTAGACCCTGTACTAAAATATAGTAAAAAAGAAGGAAGAGGAGGAGGAGGAAGAAGAAGAGGCAAACCACCACCACCACCACCAAAATATAATGGTCAGTCTTTAGAAGAGGCAGCAAACCAACTGAAAAAGTATGAAATAAACTAATGACATATTATAACAAGAGATGAGGAGATCTAGCCTAATAGAGCATCAACAGGTTAATACAGAGTTAAGTATTTATACTTAAATAAAAAGTATCAGGCAACAAAAAACAAAACATTAATAAGGGGGTTGCTACACTGGCAACCCATCTCCCACAGTTTTCAAACTGAATAAAGTTAGTCAATAAAACTGGTAGAGGTGAACTGGAGACACAAGTTACAACAGCACGTGCCCAAAGCTTCATCCCAGAACACCTTGACTTGATTTTCAGAATAGCAGCTTGGACAAAGGCAGAGAATGCTCTGCATCTAACACGGCTGCTTTACTGAGCTTTTCAAAGTCACTCATTCAGAGCTGGGGAGAGAGCACAATGGTCAGGCACTTGCCTGGCACACTGGAGGCCGTGGGTTCAACCCCCAATACTGAAAAAGCAAACAAGCAGCCAAACTCACTCAGTATGATAGTGAATGATGAAAGAGAAAGAGACTTAAAGCTCCACATGATGAGAACTCGAGATCATGTTGGGTGAGATAAAGGAAACAAAAGCAGGGAGCTATGATTAGACATCTAGATATCTAAGATTACTTTTAAATTGTATCTTCCAAAAAGCCCAACAAAACAAATTTCAAATAAACCACTCTATTTTGGTACCCAGTCTATGCCCGGCATCAGAGTGAGTCTGTAGGTTTCTTGGCTCTCAGATGCTTGTGACCCTAGGAACAAGGAACTGGACAGAATGTAAGGACCCTCTCACTCACAGGACTGTGCTGCATTTACAGACTTGCACACAGCCATGAAAGGAGCAGAAGAGCGCGGCAAGTCCACGCACAGCATGAGGGAATGTGCCCCACACACAGATCTCCAGAACCAACCTAAATTACAGAGCACAAGAGCAGAGCACAAGAAAAGGGGAGAATACAGGGTAGAGCAAGGGCTGGCTCAGGAAGCAACGGCTCGTTACAAAACAGGAAAACTCAATTTTTTTAAAGCATGACTGCATAAAACCAAGGATGCTATCTTAAGGATATAGCCAGCCTCTAAGAAGAAAGCAAGGCACGGTGGCACATGCCTTGGGATTGCTCCATGTGTGAGACCAGCATGGGCTACAGAGTGAGCTCAAGGCCAGCCTGACCAGCTGAGGGAAACAGGGAGAACTATCCTAAAACACCAAGAGATAGAGAGAGAGAGAGAGAGAGAGAGGGAGAGAGAGAGAGAGAGAGAGATTCAATGAAGATATCCAAGATTACTTTTAAATTGAATCTTCCAAAAAGTCCAACAAAACAAATTTCAAATAAAGCACAACTTTTAAATAGCCCTTCAATAACTGCCAATATTTCTCTAGAAAAATCCCAACCTCATTTCTGATATTAGCTCATCTATTGCCCAACTTTCCTAATACTGACAACCACATGCAGTACTCAGGGGGCAGCATACATTTCTGCATAGATGGGAATAAGATTCAAAGGATAAGCCTGGAGTGATGGTGCACACCCATTAATCTCAGCACTCCAAGAGGCTGAGATAAGACAATTCCAAGTTCAAACCTAGCCCAGAAAACTTAGGAAGACCCAGTCTCAGAATAAAAAATGAAGGCTGAGGATGTAGCTCAGTGTGAAAATGACCCTAGGTTCAATCCCCAGTACTGAAGAAAAAAAAAAAAAAAATGGGTAAGTAATGTGACTGGAGCTCAAATCCAAGTACTTTGGCTTGCTCTATCCTTTCCAGCAGGAAAAAAATTAGTCTGACATGAAGTAATAGTCATCAAGCTTTATAACAGCAATGCACAACCAATGGTTGATTTTCAGAGCATAAAATGAAAATATCACCAGCACTTAGCAATGTAAAGATATAAACACATGTCACTTGTTTCTCAAAGTACACTGCTTTAACAGTGCAAGGTACCACAGTCATTAAGAAACAGTCACCTGGGGCCAGCGAGATGGTTCAGTGGTCTAAAGCACCTGCTTAGGAAAGCTCAGGCAACTGCAGGGACTGCGGTTTGATCTTCGGCACCACATGCTGCGCCAGCCCCACCACCAGGGCAGGCTGGGCCAGTCACAAAATAAGTAAATAAAGAAACAAACAAACACAACAAGCAAACAAATAAATAAAAATTTAAAAAAAAAAAGAAACAGTCACCTGTCACAGAAACAATGTTGAGCAATCTTCTCATGGTCTGAGGACTGATGTCACTGAACCAGTCCTCGGTGACCAGCAGTTTTGTGAGGTCAAAGGACATTTGCCGGGTGATGGTCCTCTGCATCTGCCTCCTCCGGTAGGTATCCTGAGAAAGAACACAGCAGGGATGGTGAAACACACTTCCAGGTTGAGAACCAGGGCTTTTGGAGAAGTCAACGCAACCATGAAAGCCACAGTGTCGGTCCAGGAGGAAGGTTATGAAGTAACAAAAGCATTCCCAGGGCCACGCCTCATGTAACGCCTTTACAGAGCAGGCGGGCGGCAAGGGCACCAGACGCCCTGCACTGCAGCAGCTGTCCAGCTTGGAACAGCTCAGCACCCAGCAGATTCCCAGTGAGCACGACTGGTGACAGGACTACGTCCAAACTCCATAGAGGCTTACATAGGAACCCCATGATAAAAAGGCAAAGAGGCCCCCGTCTGGTTCTCAGGACTCAACATTTTAAAGTACCTGGCCATTCCATCACTCTCCAACAGAACTGAAGGCAGTCTCCAGGGCAGGGAGGCCTGTGGAGTACTGCCTGCTCCAGACAGCTGCACACAAGCTCAGACCCCCAGGAGTAACGCCTGCAGTGATGCAGCGCACACTCCTGAGAACTTGGTGCCACCATTGTCATGCACCGCACTGACTTTGCATCCATACCTGACAAGCGCAGGGTATATGTCCAAATGTCACCAAGGGCACTTTTCAAAAAAAAAAAAAACTCCAAATTCAAAGGATGAGCACCCAGTGCCACGCTAGCCCAAGGCAGCTGTCCCTAGGTGGCCCTGGCTCTACAACTTCCCTGCAAGGGGACTTCCTGCTGGGGTCTCCTGCCCTCAAACACCAGGTCTGAAGATGCTGGATGCTCTAGTGCTCCTGTGCATTCATGGGCACAGGCAGCAGCATATAGAGTTGTTCAGCATTTATTTAGGTGGCATCTACCTATCTAGGCAAACGAACAGACACGGCACAAAATAAGAGAGCCTCCTACCCGTCTGTTGAGGGCTGTCCTGCTCCCGAGCTTGGTCATCTCCCCCAGGCTGTTCTGTGAGACTCTTCTGTCGGCATCTTCCTGCCACCCTGGAAGGCATTAAGGGAACACTGTCTGCACTGAATCTCTACTGTGTGTTACAGGAAAGAGACAGGAAACACCAACAGTGTCTCCAAGGTAAAGACAGTTACCACAAAGTGACTTCCAGTCAAAGCATGTCAGGAGCTCGATCCTTACCTGGAGTGTCCGAGCAAGCGATGTCCCCATTCGTTGCCGAGGTCACCAGAAATTTCCGTGCATTGCTCAGTCCTCGACTATTGAGGAAAACAGGCAAATGAACGATGTTGCGCATGTAATCATGGCCATTGATGTTCGAGTCCCGGAGCACGCTGTTGAGGTTCTGGTTAATGGCCTTTATGATGATGTGTGGGTCACTGGCAAAAATGGCAATGAATGGGCCCTTTGAGAACAGAACTCGCACCTGTGGGAGGAGAAATGCATACTTGTGATATGTAATTTAAATTGACCAAAATAAAGAGAAAGCTTTCCAAAAACCTGTGTTAGCCTTTAGGGATTGAAGTCTTTAAGAGTTTTCATTTTACATGAAAACCAACTGTACTGACAGCTCAGTCTGGATCTGCTGCCATCTGACAATAAATAATGAAGCGTTCAGAGAACCACAGCATCCTATCCTGAGAGCCCCGCAGCCCACACACAGCTCACAGGACATGCATGAGGTCACAGGCACATCGCTCCCTGCCCACTGCCACACCCACTGCTGTCCACAGCACCCCCTATGGAGTCCTGCGCTGCGCCCCCTCTAACACGAGCCTTGAGGGCCCTGTGTTATCTCAATCTCACCATAACTATATGAAGAAAGCTGCAGCCACACTCGACTCGAGACCCGTCATTCCTTCCTTCCCTAAATGTCTTCCTGTAGAAGCACTTACTGCTGCTATCTGCTCACAAAGAACGCTTCTTACAAAGAAAAACCGAGGGACAGTATTGTGCTACTGAAGGACCCAGTTCACTCTACTGGGACCCACACAGGCTCTCCCGGTCACAGTGACACAAGGGGCTTGGGACGTACAGTATCCAGCATCTGCAGCACTTTGTCCTGCTCACAGGCATCCAGGCCATCAATGATGACCACCAGCCTCGTCTGATTCTGCGTGAAGCTGTCGATGGTCTTTGCCATCCTGGCCATCAGCTCCACTTCCCACTTCAGCACCTGCATGAGAAACACAGTCAACACTGAGATACATGAAGGCAGCACAAGAAGTCTTGTAGCGGATGGGGGGGATGCCCAGGGCCCTTGTGCCCAGCGTGGTTCCTCCTGCTCCAAACTCACACCAGAGCACCCAACTTTTGCATGACACTGAGGGGCAGGACATGGCTATACTGCTCTCAATGCCAAAGACCTGGTTACGAATCCCAAAGACCTACGATGTGTGCACCACTGCTGCTTCCCCACTGGCGCTGACTGTGATCAAAGGGAGGGCCTGGCTACAGCATATGACTTAGGGGCTCAATTTGTTTTTTACTGAAAGAAGCATGCTTACATTACTAGGCTCTATAAGACCTAAAGTAATTAGCACCTGTGGAGCTACGTATTAACTCCTTTGAACATTTTATAAAAACACACGGTTGTGTTATCTCTTTCACCCCGTTATGTTTTGTGTCTAGGTGTCCCCCCCAAAGCCTTATGTAGTCATGGGGCAGCTTCTGGAATTTGTTAATTGATTACTGTGGAAATGGGTGCTGCCTCTCCCCTGGGGCAGGTGATCTGCATTTCAATCTAAGGGAGGGAGAGAAGTTAGCTGCTTAAGCAGCTGCTAGCTCTCTCCCAGAACTCTTGCTCTTAGCCGCCACCATGAAATGTTGCCCTCTTCCATGTGCCAATATGCTTTGGAGCCAGCTGAATATGGACTGAAACCTCCAGTAACTGTGAGCTAAATAAACCTTTCTTCCCCTCATTTTGAGTGTTGGGCGCTTGTCCCAGCAACGAGAGAAGAGTAACTAAGACACCCCCACTATGTATTTTGACAAGAAAGCATAGAACTAACAGTGCAACAACTTCTGGTCCAGCATGTCATGGCACAGCTTGGAAGTCCTCGCTCCTCAATCACTGATGCTCATGGTCTGTCACTGATGGTCAGCCTGATGGGGTTTGGGATCCACCCAGGGGATGGGTGCAGCACGCTGCTGAGTGTGTGTATGTGTGGAGATGGAGGGATGGCCCCAGGGTCCAGGCCTGGTTCCTCACCTTCCTCTGTGGCGCTGTTCCCCTCTCTGCTTCCCAGCCACACAAGGTGAGTTAGCAGCTTGGCTCCCCTGAACCCTTCTGCTGTGATGCTCCTGCCGTGGAGGAGCCGACCACGGACCAGTCTCCTGAACCATGAACCAATTACACCTCTCGTCCTCTATAAGCTGTGAGTGCCAGGCGTCGTGTTCTAGGCACAGCATAGCTGACTGACATAAGCTTATGTATGCATACACACATGCCTACAGCTAAGCAGAATTAATGATAGCAAAGATATTAAGGGCAGGAAAGATAAAGTAGGAGCATCCCTGTGAAAAACAATAGTTTTTGTTTGTTGTTGTTGTTGTTTGTTTAACTGAGAATTAAACTCAGGACCCTGTGTCTGCCTGGCAGGTGCTATGCCACTGAGCTGTATACCTAGTCCTACAGTAGTATTATCGGATGTGGGCTTCAGTCAGTTGTAAATGTGTATTGCAAACTCCAGGGCTAATCTAAAAATAGTGCTCAATTAAAACTACAGAAGAAGAGTGGAAGACAAAATACAGCAACAAAGAACAAGGGCAGCAAGTAGAGAGCAGCACCAAAAACGACAGCGCCTAATCTCATCTATGTGGATTCTCTGCTTGATATCAACAGTCTAAGCACACTAGTTAAAGACACAGGCTATCGGCGTAGATCAGACAAGAAGACGCGGCTGGCTGCGGTGGCATGAAGCTATAATCCCAGCACTTCCTGAGAGGATGAGGCAGGAGGACATCTCTATTCTTTTTTTGAATTTAGCTGTAAACTAGCACAGCTTTTAAAACCTTCTTGAATAAATACACTCAATGCAATACCTCAGTGCTCAGAGAACACATTCCTACTACCCAGGGAACAAGCACCGGTGGGACATGCACATTATGCTTGCATCTTACTTTCATGAATCCTTCGCTTTTCAGCTTGTGCAACTTGGAGGCAGCATGATGGAGCCGTTTCCTCTGGGAGTTCAAGAGCGAGTCCAACACCTGCCACCAGGTGCGACAGTTCAGCACAAAGGCCAGCCCCACAACAGATGCAACAGATATGAGCACAGCGTTCACTGTCAGGTGTCGCGGGTCCACTCTGAAGACGGCCAGGAGTGTGATTCCAGCAACAATGCAGCCAAGGAGAAAAAGGAAGATGACAAAAGATGGCAGGCAACATGTCTTCTTCCATTTCTTTTTACCTGTAAGACAACGGGTGATTGGAGCTATTGTTACCCAACACATCAAGCCCTCAGTGCAGTCACAGCATTTAGTAACTAATGTACAAGTTGAATCTTTACAAAGACAGCTGGAATGCTCATTCCACTGGCAGACAGGGGTTGGGATGCAAGGGGAAAGGGAGGAGTAGGAAGGGGAAGAAGAGGTAAGGGAGGAGCAGGAGCAGGGGGAAGGGGAGGGGAGGGGAGGAAGAGGAATAGGAAGAAGGGGAGGGGAAGGGAGAGGAAGAAGGAGAGGAAGAAGAACAGGAGGAAGGAGAGGAGGAAAGGGAGGAGCAGGAGGAAGGGGATGGGGAGGAGGAAGAAGGGGAGGAAGAGGAATAGGAGGAGCAGAAGGGGAGGAGGAGCAGGAGGAAGTGGAGCAGCAGGAGGAAGAGGAGGAAGGGGAGGAACAGGAGGAGGAGGAAGAAGGGGAGAAGCAGGAGGAGAAGGAAGGGGAGGAGCAGGAGGAGCAGGAAGAAGAGCAGGAGCAGGAGGAGGAGGAGGAAGGGAATCCCACCCTGGCTCTCTTCAGTCTTGAAAACTCGAAACAGCCTGGTTGCCAAAAAGCCAAACTCTCTCTCACAAGCATCTGAGAGGGTCGCAATCATCTCAGCCAGAGAAGTCTCCCCACCAACACTGGACAGTCTGTTGTAATCTGTAAACAGAAACCTGTGGGGAAACGCAGAACACAGCTCAGGGACAGTAAGCCAACACCTGCTACACATGGGACCCCAAGCTCACTGGCCATAGGCTGATGTTCCACCCCAAACACACCTTTAGGGTTCAGGGAGGAGACAGAGTTCCTGACTAGGCACCATCTACTTGCTCCACCTTAGAGCCTCAGCCAGGGAGAGAAAATAAAGAAGCACAATTCTAGGGAAAAAGCCACCACAGGAGCGGCAGTCATCTTCGTCATGCAAGCATGGTCCTTCAGGCTGGTGGTCACAACAAAGGCTCAAGAGCTGAGGTCATTGGAGCCAGGGAAAATATTAATTATACAATTAACTCTTTTCCTTTTTTTTGTTCTTTTTGTTTTTGGCTAGCTCAGACTGCCTTAAGGATGGATCTGGGGATCAAACCACTGTCCCCTAGGCCTGACTAGGATTGATGGTATAAGCACTTAAACCACTGAGCTAACCTAAAGCCCCTATTTTTTTTTTTTTCCCCCAGAACTGGGGACTGAACTCAGGCCCTTGCACTTACCAGGCAAGCGCTTACTCTACTGAGCTATCTCTCCAGCCCCTATTACTCATTTCAAGCCCAGTCATGCTATTAAAAACTCAAATTTTCAAATACCTGATTTTATAGTTTCCCCATCTAACAGGGATGAAGAAACAGTTATAAAATATTCTCTTCATAGTTGTTTGGAATCATTTGTACTCTGAGTCTCTGGATCATTACTTCTATACTCTCCTTCTAGCCCTAAATTAAGCTTTCATCTCAAACCAATACATAAGCACTGCTTTCAAGAAAACAATCAAGGTGCTGGTCTAACAGCTCAGCGGATTAAAGCACCTGCGTAGGTGGAGTACAACAGCCAGGGTTCGATCCCCATCAAGCTGTGCTGGCCCCATACCCAGGGCACGCTGAGAATGTGACTGAGATTGGGCATGGTGGCACACACCTGTAATGGTGGGGGGGAGGCCTGAAAACAAGAGAATCACAAATCTTTTTTTTTTTTTTAATTTTTAATTTTTTTTTTTTTTATTTGTTTGCTTGTTGTGTTTGTTTGTTTCTTTATTTATTTATTTTGTGGCTGGCTCAGCTTGCCCTGGTGGTGGGGCTGGCGCAGCATGTGGTGCCAGGGATCGAACCGCAGTCCCTGCAGTTGCCTGAGCTTTCCTTAGCAGGCGCTTTAGACCACTGAACCATCTCGCCGGCCCGAGAATCACAAATCTGATTTATGTAGTGAGACCCTGTTGACCCCGCAGGCCCTGTCCTAAATTCATTTAAAAAAAAAAAAAAAAA
>PVKN010008727.1:0-11322 GCA_004027915.1 Capromys pilorides | reverse complement strand
TATTTTAGTTATCCCAACTTGAAAATG
Organism: Capromys pilorides; assembly: GCA_004027915.1. NCBI lineage: Eukaryota > Metazoa > Chordata > Mammalia > Rodentia > Capromyidae > Capromys > Capromys pilorides. Next base: position 11,295 of record PVKN010008727.1, on the reverse strand, counting down.
CTATCACATTAAAGTGTTTTTCTTATTTTCTATAAAGGTATCTCTCCTGATTTTATTTGACTCCTAAATTTTCCTTTGAATTCTTTCTTTAAGCATCTCAATTCTAAATTGTTTTCACAGCTGAGCATGGCAGTGCACGCCTATTATCCTGGCACTCAGGGGGCTTAGGCAGGAGGATCGTTGTGAGTTCAAGACCAGCCTGGGCTACAAAGTGAGCTCAAGGTCAGCTTGAACTGCAGAATGAGACCCTGCCTCAAAAAGACTAAAAATAAAAAAGTGAAAAATAAATTGTTCAAGAGCTACTTAATCCCACAAGCTAACTGCAGGATCACCTGCACTATGAGCAACCATCCCAAGCCAAGTCGAGCTCCTGCAAGAAGCGGCACAGAGTCTGTGTGAAATCCACACACCTCTTGGTCAGGGTTTTTATTCTCTGACCTAAAAGACACACCCTGTGAAAACTTGCTGAGCCACATGCTCTGGGGCTGGCTGGACCCATACACGCAGAGGGTGTGGTGCTACTGTCTGGTTTTCCCTTAATTTTTCCCTCTTAAATCTATAGTTTAGATATTTCCTCTGGTTTGACCTATTTATTTTCAACACAAATAACACATGTTTTTATTTTATTATAATTTTAAAGTGGTTAATCTTTTAATTTTTTATTTGTTTGTTTTTTTGTCTTTTTGAGACAGGGTCTCCCTATGCAGCTCAGGATGGCCTTGAGCTCACTTTTGTAGCCCAAGCTGGTCTCCATCTCGCACTGATCCTCGTGCCTCAGCTTCCCAAGTACTGGGATTACAGGCGTGCATTTTAATGTATTTTAATTCTTTTACTAATGCCTACTGAACTTGTTTTGCTTTTAACGTCATAATTTTTATTTCATTTTCTTTCTTTTTCACTTTACTCTGGAGTCCTGCATACTTCTCTTTGTTCTTGGCTTAAATGGCTTTTTTAGTTTTCTCATAGGTTTCCTGTCAGAGGTGAATCCTAAGCTTGGACAGCTGTGTAAATACATTTCCAGAAATAAGAAACGCAGTTCTGAGAAGGAAACTGGGTTCTCTGGGTTCCTCTCTCATTCTGAGTGGCTGCTGGGTCTCTGACCTGAGCTCTTGATGCCTGGACACCACCCTTGATCTGCCACTCAGTTCACAGTATTCCAAGGGTGGTGACAGATGAGAAGGGGAAACTGGCGATTCAATGCAAATCAAATTTCTTTAGAGAAAAGTGTTTAGCAGATGTGCCTGTTATGTCTCAGAGAATGTGTCAACTTGAGAGTTCAGAAGTGTAAGTAACTCAGCTACGTTCTACAGCCTAGAAAGTACAGGACACGCCCGAGGGCAGCCATTCACGCGCCAGGACGTTCGGATGCCTTGCTCCGCCCTCTTTTGCTCTTGTTACTTTGCTGCCCCTCTGCCATGCCACCGTGCCTTGCAGCCAGCTGAGTGTGAACTAAAGCCTCCACAAACTGTGAGCTGAATAAACCTTTCCTTCCTTAATTTTTGGTGTCAGATATTTTGTCCCAGTGACAAAGGAAAAGTAACTAAGATAGTATCTGACCATAGTATAGTTTTATTTTTTTCATATTGAAGGTAGAAGGTACCAATGTTTTCAGCAACATGATGCTTTATGTAACTTATTAAGTGAACAGATGATTCTGCTCAATTTTGATTTATTTTAAAGGTTATTCCCACCAAATGGAACAACTCACCTCACAGGTAGGGCTTTGGTGGTTTGCTCTGGCAATTCAGGTGGGTTCACAAACATCAGCTTGAACAGGAGCTCCAAGTAGCCAATATGTCTTGCCAGCCTGGTACTGAGGACCCAGGCCCAATTCCAGCTCTCTCCTTCTCGTCGTCCACCAAAGTAAATGACAACTAAAATGTACAGTTTTAAAAATATAATCATCAATGGGGAGGCTACTTCAAAAAGTCAAACATTCCTGGGAGTGGTGGCACAAGCTCGTAATCCCAGCACTTAGGACACTGAGACAGGAAGATCAGCGCAATTTGGAGACCAACCTGGGCTACAAAAGTGAGCTCAAGGCCAGCCTGAACTGCATAGCAAGACCATCTCAAAAAGGCAAAAAATTCAAAGTCAGTGAGGACACAAGAGAACCTGTGCTGTAACATCCTATAACTCAGTGGTTTCCCAAATTTTCTATTCCAGGAGACTAAGGGACCTCAGAGGAAAGGGATAAATGAAGTATAGTGTGCCTAAGGAGAGTCACCTAGAGAAAAAACATTCTCTCAGGCTTTCAGAGACAGCAAACTGGTCAAGCAATGGCTGTGACTTGTCCCGATGGCTGACACTGACAATAGTTCTACAAAGCACTGTACATGGTTCCAAAGTTAATCCTGAAGGGATCTGACCTTGGAAGATACAAAAGATGAATGTTTTGTTATACAGGTCTTGCTTTAACTTGCCCTTGATCACCCAGCAGAAAAGCTTAATTATCAGGCATAAAATGCAGAGCTAGATTAGTATCATGATCTGTAAGAGGCTTAAACCAACAGCCTCCAACATTGCCAGTTTCACCAGTAATCCACTGCAATTATGGGACACTGGACTCTGTATATAACTACTTCTTCTGAGGTCAAAGAGAAGAAATTTTTTTCTTTTTTTCTTTCCTTACCAAATCAATTAGAAAATTTATCACGTCCACACCCTGGGCTCTGTATAACTACTATGAGGACAATATGCAATGTGTCAATTATTGCAAATGTACTACTAACGTGTTTTGAAACTATCATATTGTTATTTCTTATTAAAAGTAATAAAAAAAATTTAAGATGTATCATATACATGTAGCAAATACCTACAATGAATATAAACATATGTTCTAAACATAAATTAATGAAAATAATAATAAAAATGGGGAAAGAGGATCTGAAGATGGAGGCAGGGAGGTGGAAGTGGAATAAAGAGCAATCAAGATGTTATATATATATAAAAAATAAAGAAAAAAAAAAAAAGATGTTATATATATATATGTACCTACTTCCTAAGATGAATGGAAACTTCATGTACTGCTAAAATATACTAACATTACAAAAATTTTAAAAATTATGTTTGGACTGGTGAGATGGCTCAGTGGTCTAAAGCAAGTGTGTCGGACACTTTAGGCTCACTGCACAGGGACCATGGCTCGATCCCAGGTACCACATGCTGCATCGCCCCCACCCCCCAAAAGCTGAGCCAGCCATAACACAAACAAATACATGAGGCTTAAGAAAATAAAATAAAACTTTTTTAAAAATAAATAAAAATAAAAATTATGTTTATCTGCCTTTCACAGTATGCAATCCTTAGATAACACAAATTCTAAAAAAAAAAAAAGTCAAACATTAAGTAGTAACACCTATGTCTATGTCTACACAAACATTTTAGCACCCCACCCTATTTCTTCATTGCTCCTTGAAGAACTCCTAATAAGCCCACCACTCACAGAAGCTGGTGAATGGGAAGCAAACTAACAAATATAACATAAAATCTATCAGAAAGATGATGTCCTAAACCAAGACACAATTCTAATTCAAATGCAACCATGTGCAACTGCTGAAGTTCCAGCTACTCTAACAATGGATCCATTTCCTTTGCTGCCACAGAACGTATTCCCACTAGGTGTGGTGGGGCACACCTGTCATCCCAGCACTGGGAAGGTTGAGGTGGGAATATAAGCCCAGTCTGGGCTACAGAGTCAGTTCAGGGCTAGCCTAAATTACAAAATGAGACTCTATCTCAAAAAGCAAATGAACAATAAAGAAGACATTCCCAAGAACACAGATTATATATTATTTTCTATGATTGGTTGGTTGATTTGATTTGATTTGATTTTTGTGTGGTACTGGGGATAGAACTCACAAGGCCAGAACTATACCACTGAGCCACATTCCCAGCTCTTTCTTTGCTTTTAGACAAAATAAAAATTATAGTCATCTCAAAATATTCCAGGGCATGCCAGGGATGGCTTCAAAAAAGACTTAAATCTGACAATAATCAACATGTAAAAGACTAAGCATAATGAATTGGTCTCACTTACTACTAGCAATACTAAACTAATTTTAAAAGATATTCTAACCAGTCTGGGGAGAATATTCCTTTATGCCCACTTATAAAATAGCAAAAGAACACTTTGGTTTTTCTTAGATCACATGAATTTTTTGCCTTATAAAATAGCAAAACAGGGTTGGGGAGATAGCTCAGTAGAATAATGCTTGCCTAGCAAATGCAAAGACCTGAGTTCAACCCGCAGTCCTGGAAAAAAAAAAAAAATTTAAACAAATAAAATAGCAAAACAATCTGTTTTCTCAACCAACTATGAAAGTCACATGCAGATGTTGAAAGACAGAAATGCACAATAACGTAGCCAGAACATGAGCAGTGTGGAGGGTAAGCACTCACCCAAGAATATGTACAGGAGAGCCAGGCAGCTCAGGGACACTGCAACGCCCAGGTTCAGGTCCAGAGTGAAGGTGAACACTAAGCCGACGGCGCCGCACAGAAGCAGCGTCAGGAACACGATCAGCCAGGAAAACTGAAACAGAGGCTCGATCTGCTGGCCGGCGAAGGTCTTCATTTCATCTGCAGGAGGAAGTCACACGGACACTTCACCCTCTCTTGTTTAAGAAATATGACTGCACCGGACTTGCAGTCTTCATACTGTCAACATAAACTTCCTAGGCACTTACTAAATGCCTGGACAGCACCGCTCCCTCACCCCTTCTGCCCACCCTACACACTCACCTGCTACAACATCATGGGGCAGCCCCGTGCTGACCGTGGCTTTCTATGACTGTGAAGCAACAGTGAATTATTTCCATAAGCAAAAAACAAAACAAGAGTCTCTGTCTTCAAACTACATGGTCTTCCCGGTGCCTCTCTGATTCTGTCAGTCAGATGGGAACCTCTTTCTACAACTGTGTTCAGGCTTCAGGGCTCTCACCCACGCATGCACTGGATACCTGGTATCCCAGCACTCTGGAGGCTGAGGTAGGAGGGTTGCAAGTTCAAATCCTGCCCTGACAACTTAGCAAGACGCTGCCTCACATGAAAAATTAAAAAGGGATGAGGACACAGCTCAATGTAAAGGCCCTGGATTCAACTTTTCAGTATCATACATACACAAAAAAGACCAGTTCTCAAAACAGAGATCTATTAAGGCACACAGGTGATTCTTCCTATAAAATCTGAGGCAAATTTCTCTGTACAGTACTTAAACCTGTCCTTGAAGAGTACAGTTTTGTCAAGCACAAGGTGCATGTGTGAGGGCTGGGGAGTTGTGTAGGAGGAAACTCTGGAGAGAGATGCAGCTTAAGAGCAGCATCTGCTCTGCAGGCGCACAGGCTCCTGGTCCTGACTCAGCACAGCATGAGTCAGAGGCAGGGAAACAGGTGCAGTCTTGAGCCAGCCACACAAGTGTGCAAGGAGCCAGGACACCTGCAGTGCTGGGGTTTGGGTCTAGATGTCCCCTAAAAGCCTCCCACAGTCCTAAGGGAGGCTTTTCAGAGGGGGCTTGATCTAGATTGTGTGGTGCTGTGATAGGGGTATGTGATTTTTAAATAAGTCCACTGACATACTGGGCAAGTTCTGGGTAGCATTCAGTGTCTCCACCCTGGAAAAAATACAAGAGACAGAAAGAGGGCTTGGGGCTAGGGAAACAGCTCAGCAGCATCAGTGTCTGCCTGGCAAGTACAAGGTCCTGAGTTTGACCCCCCATACAAAAAAAGAGAGAGAGAGAGAGAGAGAGAACCACTGCGGTCACTTGCTTTCCTTGGCCTTCTCCCTGACATGCTGCCCTGCCTTGGAGCCAGCCAATTCTGGACTGAAAGCTCTACAAACCGTGAACTAAATAAACTTTCCTCCTTTAACTTCTGGTGTTGCGTATTTTGTCTCAGGAACAAAACAAGTAACTAAGACATGAAGCCAAAGGCTTTCCCTGCTGTGTCACACAGCTGCTTATTTTGTGAGAAGACAACTCAAATGACTATGCAAAGGACCAAGAGGAGGAAGGAGGAGCCGGGGAGATAGCTCTGAGGCACAAATGCCTGCCTGGCAAGAGCAAGGTCGTGAGTTCGAGGGAGGAAACACACACTAGATCCCCGCCAGTGCGCCATGCAGCGCACACACCTGTATGCAGAGCTCCAGCTTGCCTTCCCTGAAGAGCGGACCTCGCTGTACAGGGCATCACGCACACATGTCCTTACCTTCCAGCTTCTTGAGCAAAAAGGACTTCCCACTGCCCCACTGTGCATACAGGCCCACACAGATGGGCGGCTGCATGGTCGGCTCACTGAGAATGTCGGCCAGCGCGCTGCTATACAGGTCATAGCCAAGCATGTCGCCATCCGTTTCCGTGGGGGACAAGTGTCCTGCAACAGAAACACACCACATCCTCACCTTTCCCAGCAGTCCTGCTATTACCAAGGACCCCCGTTCTCATTTTTAACTTATGAGGGGACAAAGCCTTCTTACACTGTTCAGACCTGTAAAAAACAGGCTCAGAGGTTCCTAAATACACACTTTAACTAAAGACAACTCATTACAAGCTGGTTCTGTTTTATGTACAATACTGAAGAACAATGCCACCTAACTGCCACACGACAACACATAAGACACACTCCAACCACAGGCCTTAACATGGGGAACATCATGCATTATAGAATCAGTGAAATATGACAGGGAAGACATAAACTAGTACATAAGGACACATTGAGTATGTGCAGAATCTATCCATATAAAGAAAGATATAAAGTGATCCTGAGAAGCATAATAGATAATCAGATGTTCAATGAGGGAAATGAGGAAAGAAAGACAAAGAAAGAAAGAAAGAAAGAAAGAAAGAAAGAAAGAAAGAAAGAAAGAAAGAAAGACAGACAGACAGACAGACAGACAGGTGTATGTACACAAGGTAGCTTGTGTACTGCTGATTTCAGCTGGTCTATTGAAAGCAGTAATTAACACATGTTTTATTTTCTCTATCCTTTTCAATTTTTTATAATTTTTGGCCAATTCTGCATGCTATATCTGGTAATGTGAACAGCTAATTTGAAGATAACAATATGCAATATAAAACCATTGTTGAATTCCTACCATTTGGTTTAGTGACATTGCGTATAGTTTCTAATGGTTTGATTTTTTATTTATTTTTACAAAGAAAAAAAGATTTAAAAAAGTGATAATCCACAAAGAAGTAGTATCTCTAGAAGAAAGGGTCAATGTCCTAGGGATGCCAGTGCTCCCCAGCCTAATCCATCACTTCACAGCAATTCCAATCACAACCTGAGAATTTTCTTTAGACGGAAAGCAAGAAGAACATGTTAGAATAGGTAAGAGAGAAAATGTAAAGCCGACTGAGGGCTAATAGTCTCTGCAGAGAGAGGTGCTATGCAACTGCAGACTAGAGAGCACCTGCGTCAGAAGCACTCCATGTGAGCCAAGAACAGGTGAACTAGGAAGTGGTGTCGGCAGAGCTCAGCCTTCCATTTGTGAGAAATACAATCAAAACGCTACACTCCTCATAGCCTTACCTTAACAAAATCAGTGCTTTGGAAACATTAAAAAATTACATAAAAAGACATAAAACCATAAAAATCCTAGAAAAAATGTAGCTGAAACTTAAAAATCTTTGTTGGAAAGGCATTTCCTTCTCAACATAACAGTAAGATCAAAATTATATGAAAAGATTTATCAATAAACTTCAAAATATCTTTTAGGTTGAAAATTTAAAAACATCACCATAAGCAGAATAAGCTGGCGGTGCTGTATGCAACACTCATGCTGTATAAAAGATCAAAATCTTCAACATATAAAAATATTTAAAATCAACATCTAAAAATTTTTAGAAACTCAACAGAAGTATACACAAATGACACAAAAAGAAAAATGGCAGGGCAGGCTAGAAAGCTCAGCAGATCAAAGCAACTGCTTAGACAAAGGGACCCAGGTTTGATCCCCCGCATGCCGTGCCGGCCCCGCCCCCAGGGTGCACGGAAACAGTGATTGTGGCTGGGTTTGTGGCGTGTGTCTGTAATCCCAGCGCTTGGGACCCTGAGAGCAGGAGGGTCACTACAAGTCCGATCTGTGTAGTGAGACCCTGTAGACCCTGTACTGAATACAGGAAAAAAAGAGAAAAATGACAAAAATACAAATAGTCAATGTTTACATTAAAGATTTTCAATCTAATGACTTTAAAACAAATAAGAACTTTTCTTATAAATCAAATGAGCAAAGATGAAGAGGCTGGAGACACTGAGAGTGGAGGACAGTGTACTGTCTTGCACCACCAGAGGCAGGGAACACTGATGATGAGTTAATTGGAAAGGTGAATTTACTGGCAGTTCTACTTCTGGAATTTCTCTGAAGAAAATTACCCTAAAAAGTTGGGCTAATGGTAATACATAGCACCTGTTCCCTGCAGCTGTGCCAATAGCAAAACTAACCAAATGTTCATCAACAGAGGAGTGGATGCATTATCAGGACATGTAATGATTAAAATATGGTATGGTTCATTATTAAGTTTTATAATATTGTGGGCCGGCTAAATAGCTTGGTGAATTAAAGAGCCTACAAGCAGGTGCAGGGGCCAGAGGTTCAATCCCCAGGCCTGCCATGCACCCCTCCCAGACGGCAACTGAGACTGGGCATGGTGGCACACCCCTGTAATCCCAGCTCTTGGGAGGCTGTAAACAGGCAAATCACAAGTCTGATCGTTTTAGTGAGACCCTGAACACCCTGGAGACCCTTCCCTAAAAAAATACAGAAAAAAAAAAGTTTTATAATATTACGATCTGACATTTCTTTTTTAAAGCTATATACACAACATAAAACATCTATATACATATGGCCCCTGCACCTGTTTGTAGGCACTTTAATTCACTGAGCTATTTGGCTGGCCCACAATATTATAAAACTTAATAATGAACCATGCCATATATATATGCCTAGATAGCTCAGCAGACTAAAGCACCTGCTTAGGCAGGCCTAGAGATTGGGATTTGATCCCCCCCGTCCAGTTCCCAGGGTGCACTGAGACAGCAAATGAGACTGGGCATAGTGCCACAGGCCTGTAATCCCTGAGCTTGGAAGACCGAAAACAAGAGGATCGCTACAAGTCCAATTTGTGTACGGAGATCCTGTAGTCCCTGTCCTAGATAGACAGATAGATAGATAGACAGATAGACAGATAGACAGACGGACAGACAGACAGATCACAGGTAGATAGATATTATTAAAATAATTACAAGTTAGGAACTAGGAAACAATGGGGAATCTGCATTTTCTGCTAAATCCATGTTTTCATTTTTGAGACTTAATGGGAGTAGGCTGCTACAATTAGAAAGGGTTTTTTTTGTTTGTTTGTTTTTTGTTTTGCTTTGTTTTGTTTTGTTTTTATTGCATCCAGGGCTGAGATGGCACACCTAGCATATGGGGCCAGGGATTGAACTCAGGTCCTTGTACTTGCCAGGTTGATGCTTATTCCACTGAACTATCTCTTCAGGCCCACAATTAGAAAGTATTTTAAAATATAAAAACTCATAATATAATAGAGTCCCACTTAAAAACAAGTTATGTGTACGAAGCTAAAGAGTGTGACAGGATTCTGCATCTCCGGTTGGTCTCTGGACACACTTTTTCTTTAATTCTAATAGAAAATTGTTCCACATTGAAACTATCATGTACACATGATCACACTCTCATATATGTTCTTTTCAATCAAGATCTACTTGAGCATAATATTCATTAGGCTGAACGTTGCAGAGGGTGTAGAGAGAAACAGAAATAGCTTTTGCCCTGATAAACAAGAAATGTGTAAGGGACAAAAATCTCAAAGGAACAGGATAAAAGTCATATACTGTAAGCATGAAACAAGAAATAGCATGAGGACTTAAACACTCATACAAGACCAAGGGCATCACTGACACGGGCAGAGCTGGCAGGGACAGACTCCAAGCGGGAGAGAGACATCGGTAAAGAGGACGTCCATGGGGCCTAGGCCTGCCTCCAGCAGATGCAACAGGAAGGCAGGGGACCGTGGGAACTGGGGCTATATTCCTCAGAGAATAGCACTGGAAGGGAGAGCACAAACTAACTTGGGAAAAGTCCTTGTAGAAAACCTAGATTTGTACAGGTCTTAAAAGCTGACTCACGGAGCTGGGGAGATAGCTCAGCAGACTAACCACCTGCTTGGCAAAGGCAAGGACCCAGCTTTGATCTCTAGTACCACATGCCACGCCAGCCCTGGAACACTAGGTGCACCACACCAGCCCTGAAACCGGGCATGGTGGCACACGCCTGTAATCCCAAAACTGGGGAAGCTGAGACAGAAGGAACACTACAAGCCTGAGTTGCATAGTGAGATCCTGTAAAAAATAAAAAAATAAATACTTAAAATTTTTTTTTAAAAAGTTGACTTGTGACTCAGTGTACCATGGGGCCTGGGCCTGCCTCCAGCACAAAAGGCTTCAGGCACGGAGGAATATCTCTCCACAGTGAAGTAACAACTTTATTTATTTATTTATTTTTGTCTTTTTGAGACAGGGTCTCACTATGCAATGCAGGCTGGCCTTGAGCTCACTTTTGTAGCCCAGGCTGGTCTCGAACTCACATCAATCCTCCTGCTTTAGCCTCCCAAGTGGTGGGATTACAGGTGTGCGCCACCACGCTGGCCCTACAACTTTTTTTTTTTTTTAATCTTATTAGATTTTATTTTAAAGAGTAAAATAGCAGAAACAAAGATAGGAAAACAGTAACAAGTAAGAGTACATATAGCACAGGATTTTCAAAACAAGAAAGATTTAACAATGGTTGTATTACATATTTTCACCATCAAATCTGTTTAGATTAATAGATATAGACATGTAAGATTGGTCAAACAATTAAACAGTAACACTTTCAATAAACCTTAGTTGCGTTTTTTTTAACTTTTCCAAATGCATTTTGTATTTAAGTCACTCTTCTAAAAAAAAAAATTATAAGGGTTGAGGATGCGGAAAACACAAGGTCCTGGGATTGATTCCCAGTACCGCCCAAAATTAATTAATTAATTAATTTATTTATTTATCTTCTTTTGAGTCCTTATACTAGGGAGACTATATGATATTGGCATATGTAGGTCTGGTTTATTTCACTAATGAGCATATGTTCAAGATACATCCATTTATAACCAACATATGCCAATATCATAGTCTCCCTAATATAATGACTCAAAAGAAGAAAATAAATAAATAAATAAATTTTTGGGTGGTACCAGGAATCAATCTCAGGACCTTGCATTTTCTGCATCCCCAACTCCTATAA
>PVKN010008726.1:0-24710 GCA_004027915.1 Capromys pilorides | reverse complement strand
TTAACACAGAAAATGTCAAAAAAAAAAAAAAAAAAGGGCCCGGTGTGATGATGGCGCACACCTCTGAGCCTAGCACAGGGGAAGTGAAGGCAGGAGGTTACGTGTAGTTCAAGGCCAATCCGGGCTACACAGTGAATGCAAATACTGGGGTTAACTTTATTTATTTATGTTATGGCTGGCTCAGCCTGCTCTGGGGGTGGGCCTGGCACAGCATGTGATGGCGCGGTCCCTGTGGTTGCCTAAACTTGCCTAAGCAGGCGCTTGAGACCGCTGAGCTATCTCGCAGGCTCTCAAGTGCTGGGATAAGATTACACGACTGTACTCACCACATCTGGTTATGAAAACTGCTTTGATTTTTTTTTTTTTTTTTTGCGGAACCAGGGATCAAACTCAAGATCTGGCACTTGCCAGGCAGGCACTTATGCCCCTGAGCTATCTCTTTGGCCCCTTGTTTTGTTTTTAATACCCAATCCTCGAGGCAGGGGGGTTGGTACACACCATTAATCCTAGCACTGGAAAGGCCGAGAACTACATAAGGAAACTTTGTCTCAAAAGGAAAAGAGGGAGGGGAAGGGAGGAAGAAGGGAGGGCAAGGGGGGGAGAGAAGAGAGCAAAAAGAAACCATCAAGGCGTACTATTTGAACGTTCTCTGAAACAAGGGACAAGGACTGCCCTGCTGAGGCGAAAGGGTAAAGCGGACACAGATGGCGGATTCCGGGCTCTCCTTGGACCAGGTGAGCAAGTCTTTGGCCAGAGAGGGGACCTGTCGGCTCCGAATAGACGAAAAGCCACAGCCCCACTCGGTGCCTCCGCAGAGAAGCCCTGTAGAGGCTGAGCTAGCCGGCCCAACCGCGGGAACTAGGTCGCCCACTGGACTACGCCTCAGGCACAGGGCAGAGGCCCGGAGGCCTCAGAATTGCGAAGTCGCTTCCCGCCCTTCGGGAACTCACAGACGACCCCTTGCCTACATCCCGCACCCCGTACCCGCCGAGCCGAGGCCCCGCCACACCCTACCCTCCGGCAATTCTTGCCTAGGAATTACCGCTCACCGAGGCCTCAGCCCAAATTTCCACCACAGCCAGCGGTAGTGTCCACCAGCTTTTACGAATAAGCCGCCAGAAACAGCTTGATGAATGAAGCCCAGCCCCCAGGCAGGCTCCGCCCCCGAAAAAAACCCCACTCCGGCCACACACGGCTCCTCTAGAATCAAGGGAAATGTAGTTCCTGCTAGCCTATCTACTTTTGTACATGGGCACTCTAGGCCCAAATAAACTACAATTCCCGTCATCCCCCGCGACAGATAGGCGTTGCCTAGGGGGATGAACTCCGCACTGCCTTCCGGCCAGGCGGGAAGCTTCGCGGTCTGGAGCGGGAGGAGCAGCGGGAGCTAGGGTTTTAGGAGATGAAACTTTCAAGATGGGAGACGTTAGGACTCTTGCCGCCCACTAGAGTTCTGAGAGTGCTCCTGCGAAAACAGGGCTCCGATTGTCCGGCTGAACAGCCTAACCCGGAAGCCAACAATTGGGGAGGTTTTGTTTGATCTTTGCTTTCCGCTCTGGCTAGATTTGATTTACTAAAGATCTGGGGATTTTTAGATGGAGGGCGGAATGTTGGGGAGATAGCTCGGTGGAGTAAGCGCTTACTAGGCAACAGCAAAGGTCCTGAGTTCGATCCCTGGTACCGCAAAATGAATGAATAAATAAATGTGAGAGGGATGGTCAAGCTGCTAGATAAAGTGATGATTATGAGAAATGGTTCCAGGGCTGACCGTGGTGGTGTGGCCCTGTACAGATCATTCGGGCGGCTGAGGCACAAGAAGCACTTAAAGTTAAAGGCCAACCTGGGCTACCTAATACCCTGTCTCTTAAAAAAAGAGGGCCACCGAGATAGCTCGGTGATGTAAAGCGCCTGCCTAAACAAGCTTAGGCAAATGCACAGGGACCGTAGTTCAATCCCTGGCACCACATGCTGCACCAGCCCCAGCACCACCAGGGTGAGCTGAGCCAGCCACAAAAAATAAAATAAGAAAGAAGAAATCACACCAGAAACACTCAGCCATCTCTCCTCAGCTGGTTAGTTGGTGGTTTGGCAGAGTTAAAACTGTTTTGAAACCGAAATGTGTGCCCGAAGCGGCGGCCCAGGAAGGAGAACAGGGGCACTTCCATCTGACATCATGCCTTTCTTTGATGTGCAGAAAAGACTGGGCATTAACTTAGATTTTCACATGACGACCCAAAGTTCTGAACAGCCCTACAAAATTGCCATGCTTCTCGATGCCATGCTTTTGAGAAAGAATGGCTAGAATGTGCACACGGAATTGGTGCTACCCGGGCGAATAAAGAGTGCAAGATAGAATATGATGATTTGGTAGAGTGTTTACTTCGGCAGAAAATGATGAAGCGCATGTATACCATCAAGAAGCAGTGGGATAAGCTAATGAAGGTACGTACACCCCTCCACCTCACCACTTGGGCAAGGAGGAGCCTAGGCCCTGAGCAGGGCAGCTGCCAATGGCTGGAGGCTTATCTTCATGCTCTTTTCCACTGCAGTGATTGTTTACTGAAAACCTGTCAAATGTATAAAAATAAAGGAATACTATGTCCTAAAAAAATAGAAAGAAATTGAAATGTATTAGGTTCACTTGCCAATGCCCCACAATGAATGTAACCAAAAGTTTTAAAACTTTATTTGGGGCATTATAAGTATAGATTAAAAAAAAAGAACTTTGTTTGTGTTATGGCTGGCTCAGCCTGCCCTGGAGGTGGGGCTGGCTCAGCATGACACGCTGGGAATTGAACCACGGTCCCTGAAGTTGCCTAAACTTTCCTGAGCAGGCGCTTTAGACCGCTGAGCCATCTCATTGGCCCAAGGCATTATAGGTATAGATTTGAAGGCTTTGTTTTTGAAGCAAACTGTTTGAGAAGTGAAGGCTAGGTCCTTTAGGAAGTTACAGCCTTGGGCTGGCTGGATAGCTCAGCGGACTAGAGCGCCTGCTTAGGCAAAGCACAGCAGCCGGCATTTGATCCCTAGCTTGCTTCCAGGGCCCTCCACAGGGCATGCTAAGAGAGATGAGACTGAGTGGTGGCCTCCGCCTATAATCCCAGTGCTTGGGAGGCTGAAAACAGGAGGTTCACTATGAGTCCAATCTACGTAGTGAGAGCCTGTACTGAATACATAAATCAGAAAAGATGCAGGGCCAGTGAGAGAGCTCAGTAGAATAAGCGCTTGCCTGGTAAGCGCAGGGTCCTGATTTCAATCCCCGGTACCGCAAAAAGGAAGGAAGGAAGGAAGGTGGGTTTCAGTCTTCCCTAAGCGCTAAATCTAGGAAGAACAGGGTATTTTACTGCTTTCTCTGTGGAAGAGTAAGGTAGTGCTTATTCAGTGGGAACAGAAGGGAACTGCAATTTGGCTTCTTTTTGACTTTGGGGAGGAGTAGAGTGTCAGTGGGAGTTAGGAAGCCAGTGGAGTAGGGGCCAATTCTGACATTGTCTGCGGTAGGGACGGTCTCCCCTCTTTACCTCTACCCTCCATCCCACTCCCCCCACCCTGCGCCCCGCACTCCACTCTGGCCCAGGCCTCCACCCGCGGCCACCCTGCTCTCCGGTCTCCCAAAGGCCCTGAGGGCAGGCGGTGGTGGGGCTGGTGGAGACAGCTTTTGGGCGAGTCCAGGTTCCAGGTGGGAGTCTGTTCTTACAGCCCTTTGACAGTCTAGCCAGGTTCTGCGCAGGCAGGACAGCGAGGGTTCGCCCCTGCGACTGACGGAGCACAAGCGCGGGCTGACCGTCCCCAGCGTGTGGGTCCTGTCACCCTGCTGGGCGTCGCGAGGGGCCCCGACGCACACGCCCATAGGTACACGGGGTCCTGCCGTTTAAGGCCTCGTCTGCTCCAGGAGTGGCTGAGGGAGGATGGGGAGCGAGCTGGGAAGGAAGGCTGTTTCCACACCGTGAAGCCTTCCCTGGGTTTCGGTGTAGTACTGTCGCCCTAAACAGGTTAGTCTTCCCATCGAATCTGTGAAGGCCTCGCCCTAGCGAGCAGCACAGGCCCTGCCTGATGCTCAGCTTTTTCCATGCCAAACACCAGGGTTAGGGTCGGGAAAAGTTGTGGGCGTGGAGCTCCACACAACGCCGCGGAGGGATCTATGCCTGCCATACGTCCTGGACTACAAAAGCGAGCTCAAGGCTAGCCCGAACAGAATATATATATAGAATATATATATTCTATATATATACATATAGAAACGGCGCTAGAATTTGGGAAGCAAATACCTATTCAGTCTGTTAAATTTCCTTGTTTTCATCAAAACTGAGAGCCCTGCAGTCGATTGAATCACATCCCAGTTCCGAAACCGCACCACCCCTCGGCCGCGCACACGTCTCCCGGCCGCCAGGCGCGCCGCCCCGCCTACTCCCGCGACTGCTCCCGACCAGTCCCCAGCCGCGTTCTTCCGCTCTCTTGCCCCACCCCCATCCGCTTCCCGAAGATTCTCAGGCGCGTTGGCTCGCTCCTTTAGTGATTGGTTACTGCGCGTGTCATTCCATTGTCTCAGCCCTCCATTGGTTGGTTTCCCTCGGAGAGCGTTCCGCCGCCGAGGTGCGTTTGGGCCCCGGCTGCGCGCGAGGAGCTCCTAGCTGCTGTTGTCACGGACGGTTGTCCTCTAGAAGCTTTTGTGATGGCGGCGGCGGCTGCGGAACGGGCCATTGTGACCGTAGCGACTGATTCGGAGGCCGACAGCAACGGCGAGTTGCGCGAAGTCCAAAGAGTCCAAGCAATGGGCGAAGAGAAGGACCCGGCCACCAAAGCGGCGGAGGCCTTGGGGGATAGCGAAGAAGATGGAGAGGATGTATTCGAGGTGGAGCGGATCCTCGACATGAAGACCGACGCGGTGCGTGGCGGGGACGAGGGAGGCGGGGCCGGTGCCAAGTCGGCCGAGGCTCGCGCTGGGTACGCGCAGAGAGTGTGGCCGCGGGCCTGAGCCCGGACTGCGGCCCCGCCTGGGGCCGCCGGGCTTCTTTAAAATGGGGCTTCTCGGCAGGTTTCTTTATCCACACCTTCCATTGTTTCCCAAACCAGAATCAGTGCCTGGTATAAAGTTTTAAGACCTTACCATTTATTCCACAATAGGATCCTGGTTGCACAAAAAGGTGGCGTTTCAGATTTTTTTTATTATTGTTTGTGGGGGTTTTATTTTTTTTGTTTTTGCGGTACTGGGGATTGAACTCAGGACCTCGCGCTTCTTAGGCAGGCGTTTATGCCACTGAACGAATTCCCCAGGCTTTTTATTCTGTCCTGTTCGGTTTTTGTTTGTTTTTTCCGGGACAGCGTTTTCCTGTGTATTCCAGGTTGGCTTTGAGTTTACTGTGTAATTCAGTCTGGCCTCAAACTCGTGCCGATTCTCCTGCCTCAACCTCCTGAGTGTCGGCATCACATGGGCACCACCTGGCTCAGTTGCTGTCATTTTATTAGTACTAGGAATTGATACATGGGCCTTCTTACTCAACTATATCCCAATCCAACTTTTTATTTTTATTTTGAAATATGGTTTGCTAAATCACTGAGTTCTCCAGGTTGGGCCCAAATATGAAATTTTGCTTTGGCCTTCCAGAGTGCTGGGATTACACACATGTAGCAACAATCTGTAAAACTTAATTTTTTTTTTTTTTTTAACCTATTTAGTACAGGCTCTACGGGACCTCACCACAAAGATCTGGCTCATAGTGATCTAGTTTTTCAGTCTTAAAAGACGAGTTACAAGGAGCTGGGGAGATAGCTCCAAGGCACAAGTGCCTCCCTCCCTGGCAAGTGCAAGGTGGTGATTTCGAATCCTGGTCCCACAAAAAAAGAAGACACAGATTACAGGTGTGCACCGCCACACCCAGTGTCAGTTCGCCCTGGGGGATAGACACCCCCACCCCGCGTTTGCCTAAACAAGGCGCTTTAAACCGCTGAACTATCTGGCTGGCCCTGGGAAAATTTAATCTTTTTTTTTTTTTTTTTAGCGGTACTGGGGTTCGAACTCAAGACCTTGCACTTGCCAGGCAGGCAGGCACTTGTGCCGTGGAGGTATCTATCTCCCTAGCCCCAGTGAAAACTTAATCTTGAGGCTTGATATTAAGTGCTTTTTTTTTTTTAATTTTATTTGTTTGCTTGTTTGTTTCTTTATTTACTTATTTTATGGCTGGCTCAGCCCGCCCTGGTGGTGGGGCTGGCGCAGCATGTGGTGCCAGGGATCGAACTGCAGTCCCTGCAGTTTCCTGAGCTTTCCTAAGCAGGCGCTTTAGACCACTGAACCATCTCGCCAGCCCTTTAAGTGCTTTTTGTGTGTGGTTAAGAAATCTTTTTCTGCACTTGCCTGCCTGGCAAGCCCAAGGTCTAAATTCAATCCCCAGTACTGGGGGAAAACATGTTTTTTCCAAAAGGTTTTTTTTTTTTTCCTTTTTGTCTTTTTGAGACAGGGTCTCACTGTGCAGTTCAGGCTGGCCTTCAGCTCACTTTTGTAGCCCAAGCTGTTCTCAACTCCCACAAATCCTCCGGCCTCAGCCTCCCAAGGGCTGGGATTATAGGCATGTGCCACCATGCCTGGCCTTTTCTGTAAGTTTTATTTTCACGTTTTATATTTATACTTGGAATGCTGAGTGTTGCGATTATAGATGTGCACCCTTATGCCCGACTTAAAAACTATGAGCCAGGCATGGCAGCAGCACTCCAGAGGCTGAGGGAGGAGGATAGCCTTGGATTTAAGACCAACCTGGACTACATAAGGAGGCTGACTCAAAGGGAGATTTTTATTGTCACTTCGTTATGATTTGTTTCTAGATGTCTGCCCCACCCCCCAAAGCCTTATACGGTCAGGGTTTTTTGGAGGTGGCTATATCTACAGTGTATTATTGATTAGGCAGTGCAATGCTAGGATTAAGTGTGGGTGAATCAGCCCGCTGATTAGATTAGCACCACCCTGATCCCAGTAGACATGAGATAAGAGGGACAGAAAAAAGTTGTCTCACTCTCATTGCTTTTGCTGTCTCCTGCCACCATGAAGTAGTGCCCTCTGCCATGTGCCACCCTATCTTGGAGCCAACTGATTATGTACTGAAACCTCTACAAACTGAGCTAAATTTTTCCTCCCTTAACTTTGGGTATTGGGATTTTGTCTCACCAATGAGAAAGGTAATCAGGACACTCTTGAATCTGTTAATATATTCAATATCAATTTAATTTCTTTCAGTAACCTTTTGTAGCTCTCTGGGATGAGATTGTTACATTTTCTTAAATTTATTTTTAAGAGGGCCAGGCGAGATGGTTCAGTGGTCTAAAGCGCCTGCTTAGGAGGGCTCAGGCAACTGCGGGGACTGCAGTTTGATCCCCAGCACCACATGCTGCGCCAGCGCCACCACCAGGGCAGGCTGAGCCAGCCACAAAATGAATAAATAAAGAAACAAATAAACACAACAAGCAAACAAATAAATAAATAAAATTTAAAAAAAAATGGGGCCAGCGAGATGGTTCAGTGGTCTAAAGCGCCTGCTTAGGAGGGCTCAGGCAACTGCGGGGACTGCAGTTCGATCCCCGGCACCACATGCTGCGCCAGCGCCACCACCAGGGCAGGCTGAGCCAGCCACAAAATGAATAAATAAACAAACAAACACAACAAGCAAACAAATAAATAAAAATAAAATTTAAAAAAAAATTTATTTTTAAGAATTGTAAAAAAAAAAAAAAGAATTGTGTTAGTTTTCTATCAGTTATAAAATACCTGAGAATAACAACTTAAGGAACAGTTTGTGAAACCAAGGTTAGATTCCTGGCACCACATGCTGCGCCAGTCCTGCTCCCAGGGCGGACTGAGCCAGCCTAAAAAAAAGGAACCATTTGTTTTAGCTGTGAGGAGACAGAAATATCACAACAGAACGGTGTGGGCGAGGGAGGCAGTTTCTCTCTCAGAGCCGAGGACAAGAAATATCTTTCATATGCACCCTGCCTAGATCTGCTTGCTCTGGTCTTCCCTGCTGTAATAACTCCAGGGTTTTCTGATACTGAGAATAGAGTCAAGGACACATATGCATAAAAGTAGGAAAAGTTAATTGAGAGAAAGCTCCCAAGAGACAAAAAGTGTACCCCACCCAACTGTGTTTTACACAAAAAATCCACCTTGGATAGCTTTGGGTAGGACTATAGTCAACCCATGGGATTACCAGTCTAGTCACTTAGCTAAGACTGATCCAGGAGGGAATCAAGGCACACATCATATATGTAGTGTGCATCATTAACTTAGCTTCTAATAACTTCTAATGTGGAAGGATGTTCCTGGAAAGGAGGAGAGTATGGATCTGGGTGTTGTGTTCACTTAACTATGCAGCTGATGTCTCAGCCCTCTGAACCAGGGTCTCCATATTCGCCTCCAGCCAAAATCTTGATGTCTCACTTGCAGCACTGACTTCCAGAGGGCAGATCCTGCTCTGCCTCTTAATTGTTTTGCTGTTGCCCTTTCCCAGTAGCCCAGATGAGGTTAGTGCCCCATCATCCAGTTATCAGGAGCCCCCACCTCTAAACATTGGTACTTTGGGGAGGAGTAGCTACAGTGCTTTGAGATCATGCTTTCAACCCAAACACTTTGAGGGACATTTTAGATCCAACCTAGAAAGGGTATATTTGATATTTGAATGCAGCAGTAAGCTGACTTTTAAAAAATTCTTGGCCTGTGAAATAGCTCAGCAGACTAATCACCTGCTTTGGCAAGCACAGGGACCAGAGTTTGATTCCCTGTTCCTCATGCTGCACCAGCCGTGCTCCTGGGATGTGCTGAGCCAGCATCAGAGTCTAGGCATGGTGGCACATGCTTGTAATCCCAGTGCTGGGAAAGCTGAAAACAGGAGGATCTCTTGAGACCCTGTACCAAATACATAAATGAAAAAAAAAAATTTTTCATAAGTATTTCTGTTGAATTTTATTCTGTATCTATTGAGACAGTTTTCCTATGTTCAGGCTGGCCTTGAACTCACTGTTTAGCCCAGACTGGCCCCAGACTCAGAGATCCTCCTGCCTCAGTGTTTCAAGTGCTGGAATTACATGCATATGCCACCATGCCTAGCTCAAATTCCCTGATGAACACATTTTCCTCCTCTTTTTTTTTCTGCAGTCCTGGGAATTGAACTCAGGGCCTTCTCACTTTTTTTTATTTTTTTATGTTTTATTTCAGATGTTATCTCTGATTTGAGTTGCTCTATACGTTTCTGTAGTTGTCTGTCTACCTCAGATTCAGAGTTTTTGGCTGCCTGATTCCCATTTTCTTCCATGGTAGCATCTCCTGTATTTGATTTGGGTGGGCTCAGGCCCTGTGATTACATCTTAATCTTTGTCGTTATCATTTTGTATGGCAAGGGCCTTCTCACTTGAGCTACATTCCCAGACTCCCTTTCCTTTGTAAAGGTTTTTGTTTTTGTTTTTGTTTTTGGCACGGGACCAGGGTTTGAACTTACAACCTTGCACTCGCCAGGCAGGCACTTGTGCCACGGAGGTATCTCCCTGGCCCCCTGTTTTGGTTTTTTTAAAACATGAGCTTACTGTGTAGTACAGGCTAGCCTGAAACTTAATGGATAACACAAGGTGATTTCAAACTCTTAAGGCTGTCCTGTGTCAGCCATTTAGTGCTGGGATTACAGGTGTGCACCACCATACCCAGCCGTTTTCAAAATTTTGTGAAACAGGGTCTCACTAAGTTTCTGAGCCTGCCTTCTAGCTGCAAACTTCTTACCTTAGCCTACCAGAGAGATGAAATCATAGGTTTATGCTGTCTCACCCAGCTGATTAAGCCTTTCTCATTGTTGGACTACTTAATTTGTTTATATATCAAATTTTTTAAAATTTTATGTATTTAATTTTGATAAGAAATTTAGTCTAATTTTTTCACTATATTGTGGTTTTTGTTAGAAATATTAAATCTTCCTGATGAGTTTTGTTTGCTAATTTGTAGAAACAAGAGTCTCTGTTGCCAGGCTGGTATGCAGCTCATGGACTCAAGTAATCTTCCTGTGTCAGCCTTTCAGAATGTTGGAATTGGGGGCTGGGAGATAGCTCAGGGGCACAAGTACCTGCCTGGCAAGTGCAAGGTCCTGAATTTGACCCCCAGTTCTGCAAAAAAAAAAAAAAAAAAATGCTGAAAGTACAAGCATGCAGATTCATGCTAGGTTTATGTAAATTTTTATCTTCCATAATTAAGGTCATTTGGGGGATACACCAGGCCTTATTTCCTGTGAGAAGAATTTTGTAAAGGCAGCTTTGTATCTGTTTGACAAAGACATGGCATATATTTATGTATTATTTTTAATTGCTTATTTGCATCATTGATATTTATAACCTGTATACATACAGCTGCTTGCAAACAAGTCGGTCATTCTTTAGGAACTTAAAACTGCTGGCATGCAGGGGTGGGATTTGATAACAATCTGCCTTCATGTAGCTTCTACTTCTGTTATTTTATTTTATTTTTTTTTTAATTTTATTTATTTATTTGTTTGCTTGTTGTGTTTGTTTGTTTCTTTATTTATTTATTTTGTGGCTGGCTCAGCCTGCCCTGGTGGTGGGGCTGGCGCAGCATGCGGTGCCGGGGATCGAACTGCAGTCCCTGCAGTTGCCTGAGCTTTCCTAAGCAGGCGCTTTAGACCACTGAACCATCTCGCCGGCCCCTACTTCTGTTATTTTAAACATTTTTTAGTAAGGTGGAGGCTCACCTGTGTTGCCTAGGTGGCCCTCAAAATTGTGGTCCTCCTAACTTTAGCCTCCCAAGTAGCTGGATTATATCACTGTTTTTATTTTATTTTATTTATTTATTTATGTATTTATTGTCTTTTTGAGACAGGGCTTCACTATACAGTTTAGGCTGGCCTTGAGCTCACTTTTGTAGCTCATGCTGGTCTCAAACTCGCACTGATCCTCCTGCCTCAGCCTCCCAAGTGCTGGGATTACAGGCATGCGCCACCACACCTGGCTTGTTGTTGTTGTTTTTAGCTTATGTTATGGCAGGTTCAGCCTGCCCTCGAGTGGGGCTGGCTTAGCATGTGGTGCCAGGGATTTAACTGGTCCCTGTGGTTGCCTAAGCTTGCCTAAGCAGGCGCTGTAGATGACTGAGCTATCTCACCATCCCTGTTGATTTTTTGTTGTTGGTTTTTTTTCTTAAACCTTATTCTTCTCTTTTTGAAGAGTTTATTCTAAGAACTTACAGATACACAAACAGTTGAAACAGTAACCCTGGTATGGTAGTATATGCATGTGATCCCAGCATCCTGGCACCTATCTCAGTGTGAATGTTCCAGATTTAATCTGTAGTATTGTTTAAAAATTGTAAATGAAAGTTTTTGTTTTTATGTGATGGAATAATGCTCAGTCACTAAAGATTATGTTTTTGAAAAATACTGAAAGGAGCTTGATATTCAAATTTAAAAATTATAGTATTATATTTCTCATAGTTTAAAACCCATTAAATGGGCCAGCAAGATAGCTCAGCGGTCTAAAGTGCCTGCTCAGGCAACCACAGGACCTCGGTTCGATCCCTGGTACCACATACTGTGCCAGCCCCACCCCCAGGGCAGGCTGAGCCAGCCATAATATAAATACATACATACATACATACATACATACATGTATAAAGTTAAAAAATAATAATAAAGTGAAATATTTAAAAAAACATTAAATGTGTTGTAATAAATGCAATAGGTGAAGGAAATAGATCAAATTGTGACTTTTGTTAGTTTTTGTTGCTTTTCCAGTATAACATACTGTTTTGTTTTGTTCTGTCTTGCTTTGTTTTGTTTTTAATCAAAAAAGGACCACACACTGGGTGTGGTGGCACGTGACTGTAATCCTAGCACTCAGGAGGCTAAGGATCCAAGTTTGAGATCAGCCTGAGCTCAAGGCCAGTCTGAATTACACAGTGAAACCCCATCTCAAAAAGACAAAAAAGAAGATCCCAGTCTTCTGTTCATGAAAAATATGACAGGGTAGCTGTTTTTTCTTTAAGCCACTTGCCTCAGGAGATGAATATACATATTTATAATGACTTGCTAATGTCCTTCGTAAATTTTTAAGTTCTTGTGTTCTCAGTGTATTTTAGGAATTAATCAGTCAGTGATATGTCTTCTTTGCCTGTTCTTACTTATTGCCACAGGGTAGAATCCTATATAAAGTTCGATGGAAAGGATATACATCAGACGATGATACCTGGGAGCCCGAGATTCATCTGGAAGACTGTAAAGAAGTTCTTTTTGAATTTAGGAAGAAAGTTGCAGAGAACAAAGCTAAAGCAGCCAAGAAGGATTTTCAGGTATCATGTTACTTGTATTTTTTCCTCTGGCTTTAGGTGTATAAGTTTATAAGTTTTCTGATATAAGCCATGTGTGGTAAACAATTTACAGGTAATAGTGTTTAGTGTAAATTTCATGTAGCTAATTTATTCTCATAAAGTATTGCCAGTGGTTTTTGAACTTTTTGTTTTATGGTACCAGTCTCCCTGGCCCTTGAACTCTTTCTGTATTCAACCTACAACTATAGTTAAGAAGTACAGCTTAAAGGTTGTGTTAGGCAGCTAACTCTAGAATGAAATTCCTGCAGTAATTAACTTTAAAACGGAACGTTTTTATTTTGGGTTACGGCCCTATAAGTTCCACTTCAAAGTTTTGTTTTTGTCTTTGTGAGACAAGGTCTCACTATGCAGTTTGGGCTGGCCTTGAGCTCACTTTTTGTAGCCTAGGCTGCTCTCCAACTCTCACCGATCCTCCTGTCTCAGCCTCCCAAGTGCTGGGGTTACAGGCATGTGCCACCACGGCCTGGCTCCACGTCAAAGTTGAACAAACTTACTGCTCTTGGGCTCTGATGGTGATGCTGGCAAGTGTGTGGCAGTCCAGGTTTCCTGCCCTCATGGTTTAGGAAGCAGAACAAGAGACGGCCCCATCCCCTTTAGGCTTACATGGCCCATTGTGTACCCTAAGGACCTCCCCATGGGTCCCAGCTCCTAAAGGTTCCACCACCCCAGTAGTGTGCCACTTTGAGAACCAGACCCTCATTTAACACCTGGGCCTGTGGGGGGCATTCCAGATCCAAAGGGAATACATAGATGTTAGTTATTTTCTCTGTAAGATAGGGCTGGGGTTGTAACTCTCCGGTAGAATATATGCCTAGCATGATCAAGCATGTAGGTTTAATCCTAATATTGCATAAATGAAAAACAAAAATGAAAAAAAAAATTCGTAGACCACGGTTCGATCTCCAGCACTACATGCTGCGCCAGCCCCACCCCCAGGGTAGGCTGAGCCAGCCATAATGTATATTTAAAAAAAAAAAAATTCTAATTTCCCTTGTTCTTTTTTTTTTTTTTTTGGCTGGACTGGAGTTCGAACTCATGGCCTTGTACTTGCCAGGCAGGCACTTGTGCCATGAGCTATCTCCTTGGCACCTAATTTTTATTTTTTAAAATTTTTTAATTTTTTTATCTTTTTTGAGACAGGGTCTCACTGTGCCTTTCAGGCTGGCCTTAAGCTCACTTTTGTAGCCCAGGCTGGTCTCAAACTCGCACTGATCCTCTTGCCTCTGCCTCCCAAGTGCTGGGATTACAGGCTGTGCCACCACGCCCGGCTGTAGTAGCTTTTTTTTAAAAAAAAAATTAAAGAAAAAACCCATAGAATTTCAGAACAAACAAGATAATAAAAGATTAACAATGATTAATATATAGTAGCTCTTGCTGTAGGCAAGAATGAAAAAAACTTACCGAAGTCAAGCTTCTGCTCTTAGCAGCTCAGAGAGTATGGGCTATAGTAGTATATAGCAAACTAATGTGCAAATTTGGTTTCAGGTATTTACCCATTGTTTTGTCCTTGATTTACCAATTCCATGAATAATTATATTACTTTAATTATGAACCTTTGCCTGACTTGTCTTGGTTGAGACAGGATCTTGCTATGTAGTCCAGGCTGGCCTTGAACTCACTTATGTCTCCAGGCTGGCTTCAAATTTATGGTGATCCTCCAGCCTCAACCTCCAGAGTGCTGGGATTACAGGTATACACCACCATATTCTGGCCTTAATTGTGAATCCTATGACAATGTCTACATCTACTTTTTCCAACTTTCATGTATATTTGTTCACAAATTTAAACAAATATTTCACATTTTACTTTATCCTTTAGTGTTTTTTCTCCTGTACATTTTTTTTTGGGCGGGGGGGCAGGACTGGGGTTGGAACTCAACTTCACAACCTTGCACTTGCCAGGCAGGCGCTTGTGCCCTGGAGCTATCTCCCCAGCCCCTTTCCTATACATTCTTTAATTTACAAGTATAGTGATGATTTTTCTGTGATCAAGAAACTGAAGGGAGCTGGGTTTGGTGGTGCATGCCTGTAATCCCAGCACTTGGGAGGCTGAGGCAGGAGGACCAGTGTGAGTTTGAGACCAGCCTGGGCTACAAAAGTGAGCTCAGGGTCAGCCTGAAGTGCATAGCGAGACCCTGTCTCAAAAAGACAAATAAACAAACAAACTGAAGGGCTAGCCAGGCGTGGTGGCACATGCCTGTAATCTCAGCACTTGGGAGGCTGAGGCAGGAGGATCAGTGTGAGTTCAAAAACAGCCTAGGCTACAAAAGTGAGCTCAAGGCCAGCATGAACTGCATAGTGAGATCCTGTCTCAAAAAGAAACTGAAGGGCTGGCAAGATAGCTCAGCAGAGTAAGCACCTGCTTAGGCAAGCACAGGGACCTGGGGGTTCAATCCCTAGCACCACATGCTGTGCTGGCCCCACCTCAGGGTGCACTGAGATCAGGCATGGGGTTGTAGGCCTGTAATCCCAGCACTGGGGAAATTGAAAACAGGAGGATCACTATGAGCTGAGTAGTGAGACACTGTACCAAATACATTTTTAAAAAGGGAAAAAAGAAAACAAACTGGTTCTTGCTCATAGTTTAAGGACTGAACATTAGTGGATACCTTTTATTCCTCAGTTAAGTCACTGTTGGAGAGAGAGGAAAGTTGTCTTTGTAGCCTGGGCTGGTTTTGAACTCACATTACCACCATGCTTGACTTTAAATCACATTTTTAAGAATATTTAATGTTCTTTTAAGGGTCAAAACAACTGATGGTGCATCTCTCTAGTCCTAGCACTCTGGAAAGCTAAGGCAGGAGAATTGTATCTAATTGTTAAATTGAGATTTAGGTAAATTGAGTAACTAGCTGACTTTACCTGAGCCAGGCAACTGTAGTTTTTACAGCTGTCACTTTTTAGTTTGGGCTATAGCTTGAAATCCAGTCAGAAGAGTGGAATTGCTGGGTTTTACAATTTGTTAGCTAGGCATGGTGGAGCATACCTATAACCCTTACGCTCAGGAGGGTGAAGCAGGATTGTCACAAATTTGAGGCCAGCCTGAAATACAGTAAAACCTGGTCTCCAAAAAAAGAGAGAGAAAAAAATTTATACTATGGTGGCAGTGCCCTACTATGGGTTTTGAGTTGTCAAGCAAAATGCTTAGTACTTTTATCATTTTAGAAAAGGAAAGTTTAGATTAAAACTATTAGGGTTGGCGAGACAGCTCAGCAGTCTGTAATGCTTGCTTAGGCAGCCACAGGGGACTGCTGTGGACCACTGTTTGCTCACCAGCCCCACCCTCAGGGCAGGCTAAGCTGGCTTAATTCTCCCAGTTCTTCTCTTTTAGGTATATTTCACTTCCCTGGAATACTTCCTGTTACCTTCCCCTATTTCTTTCTATAAAAACATTGATATGCCTGTTTTATTAAATGATGGGTTCATAGGGGCTGGAGAGAGAGCTGCATGGCACAAGTGCCTGCCTGGTGAGTGCAAGGTTGTAAGTTTGAACCCCGGTCCCACAAAAAAAAAAAAAAAAAAAAAAAAAAGTTAAATGATGGACTCACATTATTCTGAAAATGTAGCCTTTTTTGGAGTGTCTTGCTATATAGTCCAGGATGACCTCAAACTTCAGAAATCCTCCCTACTCAACTGCTTGAACACTAGGATTTCAGGCATGTGCCACCATACCGGGTTTGTTTGTTTTTGTCCTTTACTGTTTTTATTTTTATTTATTTTTTGTCTTTTTGAGACAGAGTCTCGATATGCAGTTCAGGCTGGCCTTGAGCTCACTTTTGTATCCCAGGCTAGTCTCAATGATCCTCCTACCTCAGCCTCCCAAGTGCTGGGATTACAGGCATGAGCCACCATGCCTGGCTACTATGTTTTTAAAGATTCAAAGGGGTGACCTTAGTTGTGAGGTTTTTCAGTTCTGTCTCGCCCTGCCCTCACCACCTTTTTCTTTGTTTTCTCCTTCATTTGGAAAATAATCATAACTGTTAACAGTTTCTCCTCACCATGGCTTTGCTGTGCAAGTCCTGAGAGGAGCTTACCTACTTCCTCTTGTTAATAGCAGGAGGTTAAATCCACAGTGTTCTACCCCTGAACTGTAACTCTAGTCCTTTTTGTTTTGTGGTTCCGCGCCTGTTACTTGTGGAAATTGACCATCACAGGGTGTATCTGTATTGCTTACATGCTCATGCATGTGCAAAGTTTTCCAAACCAAGTACTTTTCTTAGAGACCTTGAGATTTGTTAACGATTCTCTCATAAAATCCTTTTAGTGTTTTCTACTTTTCTTTCTTCTACAGAATAACTGAGTTTCCTATGTGGGTAACTATATTACACAGGTGTGTTAATGGTTTGTCAAACTGAACACTATTGTGCTCTCCAATATACTTAGACAGTAAATTTTTCTTCTCTTGGGGACTGTATCTGGAGCTGTATAATGCTAAGCATGTGTTTTCTCACTAAACTACAACCCTACCTCAGCCATTTAATTTTGTAGCAGATGCTGTCTCTGGGCATTATTTTTGTTCGATACTTCTATAGTGGTGAACCTATGGCACACATGCCACAACAAGCTGTTTCTTTTCATTGGAAAGTTCTGTAAGGTTCGCCATTGCTGCCATAGTTGCTCTCTGTTTATGAAATGATTTGTGGAGATTAAACAAGTTAAGTCAGCACAACCAGACTGAGGACTCAACCCAGAGCCTTTGCCCAGAGCTACATCCTCTTTCCCCTTTTTTTTACTTTTTTTGAGACAGAGTCTGGCTAAGTTTCCCAAATTAGACTCAGACTTGAATTCTCCTGCCTTAACTTCCTGTAGTGCTTGGGATTACAGGTGTGTGTCACCAGTCACCATGCCCTGCTAGTCTCCACTTTTTAGGCACAAGAGGGACAATATTATTATCTTTTTTTTCTTCCTTCTTTCAACCCTTAACTTATTTAGGACAGCTTTGGGAAATGGGAACTGAAAATATTTGACACACTGTTTTCACCACTACACAAATACTTCATTCTTTTTTTTTTTTTTTTTTTTTTTTTTTTTTTTTAAATTTTATTTATTTATTTGTTTGCTTGTTGTGTTTGTTTGTTTCTTTGTTTATTCATTTTGTGGCTGGCTCAGCCTGCCCTGGCGGTGGCGCTGGCGCAGCATGTGGTGCCGGGGATCGAACTGCAGTCCCCGCAGTTGCCTGAGCCTTCCTAAGCAGGCGCTTTAGACCACTGAACCATCTCGCCGGCCCCAAATACTTCATTCTTAATGCTTTAGAAAATTTTTAGTATGAGGGGAAAAATCTATAGTCATTAAGTTATCCAGGTAATGCTTAAACTTGAGATCTTCCTATCTTAATTCCCCAGAATGATGCTATTATGAAGTACATTACCAGGTATGTGCTGCCGTATGTGGCTACAAGATTCATTTTCTTTTCTTTTTAACTTTGTGTATGTTATGGCTGGCTCAGCCTGCCCTTGGGGTGGAGCTGGCACAGCATGTGGTGCCAGGAATAGAACCATGGTCCCTGTGGTTGCCTAAGTTTGCCTAAACAGGCATTTTAGACTGTCAAGCTATCTTGCCGGCCCTTAAAAAAATTTTTTAAGCTTTATTTAAAGATCCATTTTCAAAGAAAATATTTAAGATTCTCTGACACATATCATTTGGGGAAATAAGATTTGTATACATTTTGTTTCATATATAACTGCAGTGAGGGGCCGGCAAGGTGG
Source organism: Capromys pilorides (assembly GCA_004027915.1). Lineage (NCBI taxonomy): Eukaryota > Metazoa > Chordata > Mammalia > Rodentia > Capromyidae > Capromys > Capromys pilorides. The sequence continues at coordinate 6,654 of PVKN010008726.1, read as the reverse complement.
CTCAGTGGTCTAAAGCACTTGCTTAGGCAGCTGCAAGGACCACAGTTTAATTCCCAGCACCATATGCTGTGCCAGCCCCACCCCCAGGGCAGACTGAGCTGGCCATAAAAAAAAAAAAAAAAAAAATCTGATAACTGCAGTGAAATAGCAAATTCAGTCTAGAACATCTGTAGTTTTAAGTATTAAAAACCCAGGCAGGTGTAGTGGCTTGTACCTGTAATCCAGGCTACTGGAGGAAGCTGATACAGGAGGATCACAGGTGGGAGCACAATTTAATTATTTTTTTATTTTTATTTATTTTTTGCGGAATCGGAGATTAAACTCAGGACCTTGCACTTGCCAGGCAGGACTCTTGTCTTAAAATAATGAAAAGGACTGAGGAATTAGTTCACTGCACAGGCCCTATGTGAACCCCAAAAGTGGGTTGGGGTTGTTTTTTGACTAATAGCCGCTGGTTTTGGCTAGAATGCATAGAAATTACATTCTTGTTATTTTGGGAAATTCTGAAGTTCCACTCATTTGCACCCTGTTGTGTGTGAGGTGGTTTTGTGGGTTCCTGCTGCACTGAGATTCCAGAGCACTGTATGTTGCCCTTCTTCTATTTTTTTTTTTTTAACTGTTGCTAATTATCAACTGAGACCTATAGTATCTACAAATCAGAGATCTAGGAGTAAACAATTTCAACTTAGGTAATTTTAAACATTTGAAACAAAGTTGAATCTATTTTGAAAATATTCTAATGGACTTCATTTGTACTTTTCAAATTCTATAAAATTATGTTGAGTGTTGTACCCTTCATTGTATTTTATAGAAACTGTCTTTAAACAATGACATATTTGAGGCAAACTCTGATAGTGATCACCAAAGTGAGGCAAAAGAAGATACTTCCCCAAGAAAGAAAAAGAAAAAATTAAGGCAGAAAGAAGAGAAAAGCCCAGATGATCTGAAAAAAAGAAAAGGAAAGACTGGAAAACTAAAAGATAAGTCCAAATCAGAGCTGGATAGCTCCTCTGAGAGTTTGGTTTTTGATTTAAGGACAAAGAAAAGAATTTTGGAAGCCAAAGAAGAATTAAAGGATGCCAAAAAGCCCAAAAAGGATGAATTAAAAGAAAACAAAGAATTAAAGAAAATTAAAAGGGCTGAAATAAGAGATTTAAAGACTAAAATAAAAGAAGACCCTAAAGAAAATAGAAAAACAAGAAAAGAGAACAATGTTGAAAATCAGCTGCAGTTTGAGTCAAGTGTACTTAATGGTTCCCCACTTCAGGAAGATGACTATGAAGATTTACATTCTGACAATAGAGAAGAGAAACAAAAAACTAACAGTCCAAAAGATAAAACAGGTGAAGATGGGATGCAAGAGAAGCTTTTTGACAGACAGCTGGATGCCACTGGCAGTGCTGATGAAGATGCCAATAGTAACACTAAGAGGAGGAAAAAGAAGATGAGGAAGAATGAGGGGCCAAAAGAAGGCCCAAAGCTAGAAAACAGTGCCTTTTCAGAGAAGAGAACGCCACCTAAAAAGCAGAAGAATCAAGACAGAGGCAGGACTAATACTGAGCTAGATAAGCTGTTGCCACTGCCATCTGTCCAAACACTAAGGAATCCCAGGGCAGCAGGGGAAGAGCAAGGCCTACGGTCATCAGACTCAGCTGAGGAGGTAAGGGCAACTGGGAAACCTGGATGTTGTAGAATACCCATGTATTCTAGCACTGGACCAGAGGGTCAGGAAGCTTCACAAAGAATCAGAAGGACTTGGCTGGCTAAGAGTGTTTGGTGGTCAGAGTCATTGAGTGGTGTGACTGCGTGGGCTGCTCTTAGTGAAGAGCCTCCCACGTCTGTCTCTAGCTTGTCTCAGTCTGCCTTTTTTTCCTCTAGACAAACCATGACTAGGAAATCAAGAGTTAGTTGGTTGAAAAGTCAGAAATTTTTTAGGGATGTTCAAATGATAATATAGCATTGGGTAGAAAATCTTAAAACTTCATCAGCTTATTGTGTTATATTTTCACATCCTACTTGACATTTCCTTTACGAATAAATCACTTTTTACTTCAGTAATACTGTATAGTATACTTTTTTTTTTTTTTTAAGATTTATATGGTACAGGGTCTTAATAGCTTGGACTCCTATCTTAGCCTCCTCAGCACTAAGATTACAGGCGTGCATCACCACACCCAGTTTCAGTGTCTGGCATGCAAAGCTATCTCCCTGGCCCATTGTTAATTCTTAAAAAGCACTTAATGGTTTTTCCCATTATAAAAATTTAGATTTGTATAGCTTCAAAATGCAAATATTTTCCATGTTATGAAAAATTATAGTTTTTTTGTTTTTTTTTTTTGTTTGTTTGTTTTAAATAGCTTTTTTTTTTTGTTTTGTTTAACTTTATTTATTTATATTACAGCCTGCTCAGTCTGCCCTGGGGATGGGGATGGCGCAGCATGTGGTGCCTAGGATTGAACCGCGGTCCCTGCAGTTGCCTAAGCTTGCCTAAGCAGGCGCTTTAGACTGCTGAGCTATCACGCCAGCCCCCAAGATCATACAGTTTTTATCAACTACAAAGATAATTTTTCATCTATTGTTCTCAGTTTGGGGACCTTAAGGAAATCATTTCAAAAGGATAAAAGCAATTTACATAAAGATACTTTGGGAGTATTATCCTCTGTAGCAAAAAAACTGATTGTCAACTCATGGGGAAAAAGTTAAGAGAACATTGGTGCATCAAAATGGCGCTAAGTTTTGGAAGAACAGAAAACTGTCCTAAAGAGATCAGGAGGAAAGAAGATTAAGGGAAATGATTTTGGAATTTTATTGTATGTAACATCTTGTTTTTGTAGCAGTTGGAATTGAACTAAGGGCTTTGATACTGAAATACATCCCCAATCCTTTTTATTTTTTATTTTGAGGCAGGGTTTTTCTAAGTTACCTTGCCAGTTCTTGAATTTGCAATCTTGCCTCAAAGGGATTAAAGTTGTGCCCCACAATGTCCAGGTATAACTACATTCCATAAAATTCTCTAGTGGAGAAATTTATCTTACATTTTTTTCAAACTATTTTAATGCAAAGAAAATCAACAGGGGGTGGGAGATTGCTCAGCCGCATAAGCACCAGCCTGGCAAGTGCAAAGTCTTACATTTGACCACCGCCACCCTCCCCCCCAATCAACAGTAATGCACCATAAATTCTTCATTTTAACATGAAAATATCCACAAAACGCGCTAAAGGGGGCCAGGGAGATGGCTCTGTGGCACAAGTGCCTGCCTGGCAAGTGCAAGGTCATGAGTCTGAACCCCAGTCCCGCCAGAAAACCAAAAAAAAAAAAAATGCTAAAAGTACAGAAGGCTTTGTCATATTTGTGTCACTGAGAACTACAGAAAAATGCTATTGCAAACTGGAATGAACATTATATTCATCAAAAACTTCCCAGTCCTTACTTGCTGCTTGGCAAGAGTAGTATAACATAGAAACAAAAGCAAACAAATCAGAAGAGGGAAAGCCTCAAACCGTTGTTGAAACAAATACTGGGGATTTTTAAAAAATGTGTTTTTTGTTTTTGTCTTTTTGAGACAGGGTCTCACTATGCAGTTCCGGCTGGCCTTGAGCTCACTTTTGTAGCCCACGCTGGTCTCAAACTTGCACCGATTCCCCTGCCTCAGCCTCCCAAGTGCTGGGATTACAGGTGTGCGCCACCTCACCCAGCTAAAAATGTGTTTTTTGCTTTTGTGGAGGACAAGGTCTCATTAAGTCACCATGTTACTCAGGCGGGGCTCAAACTTGCAGTCCTCGTGCCCAGAGTGGAATTACAGGTGTGCACCACCACATCCTGCTAGATGTGTTTTGAATTTGATACTGTATAAATTATAGTCAAAGGTTAATCTTTACTGAGAAAGCAATGGAAAGGAGACTCATATAATAGCATCAATTCTGAGAGAGAGAGAGAGAGAGAGAGAGAGAGAGTGTGTGTGGTGAGGGATTACCAGGAATCAAACTCAGGACTCACGAGGCAGGAACTGTGCCACTGTACTAAATTCCTGACTCTTTACTCATTTTTGATTATGGTTTTACATTTTTACTTTCAGGAGAAAGAGCTAAAAAAAAATGAACCCAAAGAAAAATTTCAGAAAAGATGTGATTCAGAAAAGGAAGAAAAAGGCCGAAAAGAACCAAAAGGATTAAAAAGTAAGTATAAATTGTAACATTTTGTCATAAATTTACTGCTGTCTTTTTATTATTTATTTTTGGTACAAAGAATTGAACTCAGGACCTTGTGTTTGTCAAGCAGGTGCTTGTGCCACTGAACTATATCCCCCTGCCCCTGTCTTTTTTCCGGTATTGGGGATTGAACTCATGACCTTGTACTTGCCAGGCAGGTGCTTATTCTATGGAGCTATCTTCTTGGCCTCCCTGTTCTATTTTATTTTATTTTTATTTATTTATTTATTTATTTATTTATTTGCTTGCTTGTTTTTTTTGTTTGTTTCTTTATTTATTCATTTTGTGGCTGGCTCAGCCTGCCCTGGTGGTGGCGCTGGCGCAGCATGTGGTGCCGGGGATCAAACTGCAGTCCCCGCAGTTGCCTGAGCCCTCCTAAGCAGGCGCTTTAGACCACTGAACCATCCCGCCGGCCCCTGTTGTTCTATTTTAAACAAAGGCTTGAATACACTATGAAGGCAGTCTCCTTTGTAAGCTGCAGTGTCACAGAATTGGAAGTTGTCACTGCAGAATTTAGACTTCTACATTTGTTAACCTGTTAACCTAAGTTTATTATACAGTTTAAGTATCATTTATCCAGAATCACTGGAATCAAGACTATTTCAGATTTTAGAACATGTGTAATATCCTTTTTGTTTTTTTAATGTATTTGGTACAGGATCTTAGTATGCCAGCTTGCAGTGATCCTCCTGTTTTCAGTCTCCTCTGTTCCAGGATTATAGGCATGCACCACCACTCCTGCTATTAGTTGCTGGCTTAGTGCTTCTGGGATTGAGGCTGGCACAGCATCTGGTGCTGAGGGTCAAACTCCATAGTCCCTGTGCTTGCCTAAGCAGGTGCTTAGTCCGCTGAGCTATCTTGTGGACCCTGTAATACCTTTGTGATAGGACCTACATCTACAAATAACAGTACTACAGCTCCACACTACAACTTTTAGAGAGACTTCTCAGGGTGTGCTGACCTCTTATTACTTGGGACTGACATCTAAAATGTTTTGGGGCCTGAGTGGGCATGATGGCGTGTACCTATAATCCCAGCTCTTGAGAGGCTGAAAACAGGAGGATCACTACAAGTCTGATCTGTGTAGTAAGACCCTGTACTAAATAGATTTTAAAAAGTGAGATTGCTCTGTTTCAGCATGTGGTGCCAAGGATTGAACCACAGTCCCTGCACTTGCCTAAGCAGGGGTGTTGGCCTGCTGAGCTATCTCACAGTCCCTCATATATACTTTTTTCTTTTTTTTTTAATACAGGGTTCTCATATATACTTTTTTTTTTTTTTTTTAATTTTTATTTATTTATTTATTTATTTGTTTGCTTGTTGTGTTTGTTTGTTTCTTTACTCATTTTGTGGCTGGCTCAGCCTGCCCTGGTGGTGGCGCTGGCGCAGCATGTGGTGCCGGGGATCGAACTGCAGTCCCCGCATTTGCCTGAGCCCTCCTAAGCAGGCGCTTTAGACCACTGAACCATCTCGCCGGCCCTCCCATATATACTTTAAATAGATACACTGAAGGTAATTTTACACAGTAATTTTAGTTCACCTGTGGTGTTTTCTTTGAAACACGGTCTTGCCATGTAGCTCAAGCTGGCCTCAAACTCATGGCCATCCCCCTACCTCAGATTCCCCAGTTTGGGATTACAGGAATATCTAGTTGCTTTATCTGTGTTTTGATTCACCTGTTCAATGAGGCTCACAGATACAATTTTCTACTTGTATAACATCATTTCTCAGAAAATTTCAGATTCTAAATCTTTAGGAATGGTTAGTCCAAGCAACAATTATATAATGTTTATATAGTATGTGTATATGTTATATATAATGTATTCTGTTTATATTGTTTTCAGTATGACATGGTAGCTTAGAATTACAGAGACAAGAATTTATGGCAGGAAAGGAAAGATGTCTTAGTGGATATTATATAAAACAGACTTGTTTCAAATACTAATTGTGCCAGGCATAGTGACGCACGCCTGTAATCCCAGCACTTGGGAGGCTGAGGCAGGAGGATCAGTGTGAGCTGAAGGCCAGCCTGAACTGCATAGCGAGACCCTGTCTCAAAAAGACAAAATAAATAAAATGCTAATTCTATTTAAATCTGTCATTTGTCTCAATACTGGTGCAATTGTACATACTTGTAATCCCAGCACTCTGGGAAGCTAAGGCAAGAAGATCACAAGTTCAAGCCCAACCTAGGCAAATTAGTGACCTAGCAAGACCATGTCCCAAAATGGAAAACAACCCTGGGGATGTAGCTCCAAAGGAAGGAACTGGGTTTTCCTTTACCACAAAAATATATCAAATATATATTTTGGGACACTTCACAATATATGAACAATGAGAATCTCTTAAAATATGTTACTCCTGGAACCAAGTGGTTAATTTTTTTTTTAATCACCATTACAGTGTTTAAGCCTCAACAGATGAGTAGTATTTGTATGAAAAGTG